>CM060921.1:522690751-522943251 GCA_030737875.1 Allium sativum | reverse complement strand
ATTACTAAATCATCAACAAATAACAAACGAGTGATCATAAGAACCTTGCACTTATGATGAAAATCCAAGTTTCTTTTCTCAACTTGTTCAATTAGCAGAGAGTTTAAAAGCTCCATAACAATAATAAAGAGGTAGGCCGAAATTGGATCCTCTTGCCTAACACCTTGAGTACCCTTAAAGTAACCATGAAGATCACCATTTATTGTGAGGAGATATATGTATAAATCCATGCTTTAAAAGGTCTTGGGAAGTCCATGCTAAAAAATCTTGGGAAGTTCATTCTTGACATTACTGCTAGTATTGAGTTCCAAGATATAAAATCAAAAGCCTTCATAATATCCAACTTTAACATACATCTAGGGGATATATTCTTCCTGTTATAACTATATAAGAATTCTTCAGTAATCAGAATATTATCACTGATTGATCTGCCAATTATATAAGTTGACTGATTGCAGATATAATGGAAGGTAAAACCACTTTCAATTTATTAGCTAAAATCTAAGAGATCACCTTGTACACAATATTACAACAAGGTATTGGTCTGAATTCAGAGGCAAAAGCAGGATTTTCTACTTTTGGAATCAGTGAAACTGCAGTGGCTGATAGACTTGGTGGAAAGTGGTTATGCAAGAAAAAATACAGAATTACATTAATAATATCATCACTTATAACTGACCAGCATTGTTGTAAAAAATATGCATTATACCCATCAGGACCCCCACAGCTAGTAGCATCCAGATTGTTGCTTTGATCTCATCTCTTGTAGTACCACTAATAATATTTTGGGACTATTCAGTTGAAAATGATGGAAGATTTATAGGATACAGAGGTCGCACATCAATTTGATAAGTATTTGAAGAAGCCAAAATGGAAGAAAAGTATTTAACAAAAGCATCATTAATACCAGCAGCACTAGACTGAAGATCACCATTCATATCCTTGATCATAAAAATGGAATCTCTGGCCTACTTAATCTTTAGGAAGTTGTGGAAATATTTAGTATTCCTATCAGCCTCAAATTCCTTCCTAAAATAAGAACTCTGCCTTAAAGCTTGTAATTCCATGTCCATTACATCAAATTTAGCCTTCTAAAGATTCACATAATAAGAATTCCTATGAGTTCCCTCTTGAACCTTAACAAGCTCATCCCTTGCTACTGAAGATTTCTTAGAGCCCTTTCCAAAATTGTAAGCAGACCAAGCTCTAAGATGAAACTTAAGTAACCACATCTTATATAAAAGTTTAAGCAAAGGATTACTCGTGGACTTATTTTACCACACCTGCATTAAAACACAAGAAAAATCTGCATGCTTAATCCAAAAATTAAAAGAGGTCTTACCTTACCAATAGCATCATCAATTCCGAAAAAGTAAAGGACAACGATCTGATAAAGATAAAGGTAGGAATTGATAAAAAGATTTGGGCCATAGGTTTAAGAAATTAGAGTTAGCATAAATAAGGTCAAGTTTGCAAAGAGTTGGATTACTTGATCTACTACAATTAGACCAGGTAAAAGTTAAACCAAAGCTACTAACAAGAATCAGATTAGCCGTAATAATAGCTTGATTCAATGGAGCAATGTCATTAATAGATAAAGGACAACCACCAAATTCCTGCTGACTAGAGAACATAAAGTTAAAATATCGTCCAATAATCCATGGTTCATTACCGGAATTTAGATGATTAATATGATCAAGCAATGGATGTCTTAAAGAGATGGATTTATGAGCACATATTGATATCAAAAGGAACTGAGAATTTGATGGGATATGAATACATGTGTAATAAATAAATTGTTCAATCATAGAAACTTTTGAAAGCTTGAAAAACAAGGGTTCCATTAATTCGATAGTCTACCAAAACTTGCTTCAACAAGATTGTGATCATAATGCCAACATGATGAGATAAAAGTAACAACTCTCTTAGTTGTACTAATGTCAAGTACAGTTTCTGGTAAACACATTAATTGAATGTTATTATCTTTAATCAGAGATTTAATTTCACCTTGCTTTGAGGGTAGATTAGCACATCTAATATTCCAAAAAGCAGCGTTGTTCATCGTTTAAAATGATGAGGGTCAAGAAGAGTAGGTGGTTTTTTCCTGGTATGTCTAGATGAAGATTGGGATTTCTTATTATTATTGACTGGTAAAACCTCATTAGGCTTAAACTCTTTACCAGTATCCACATCATCAAAATCATCAGATTTGAAGTTCCTAGATTTCTTCCGACTACTATTTGATGGTTTGGCAATTGATTTGGAGGATGAATCTAACTTTGGAGGAAGAAGAATAATATGTGAAGGAGGAGATAAATGTGAATAAGGTGAAGACAGAGAAGAAAAGCTCACCAAGTTACTAATTGAAGAAGAAGGATTTACTTGAAAACTGAAAGATGAAGCACATGACATAGTGTTTATTGAAGATATAGTGGATGAAGCAAGGGTACAAGTAGAAGTGGAAAAGGAAGAGTCATATTGTGAACCTTGCATATCAGAAAGATTAGCTAAGACAGAAAAAGAATTATGAACATGAAGCTCATCCTCAACAACATCACTTGCCATTGTAACTCGCTCACCATTTTCATTAAGAAAAGTTATTGATTCATTATTACCACTAACCACTATAGTTTGAATACAATTGCTCAGTACCTTGGCTTATTCAGAATTATGACTATCCTCGGTAATTTGAACATCATTTTTGTTATCACTTACTTTATCACTAGCATTACTGTCATCAGTAACATTACCATCCTTACTACCTTCTTTATCACAAACATCATTTACCTTGTACTTTAGATTACCTTCTCCATACCTTCTTCTTTTTTGAAACAACATCATTCCAACCCCTCTGATTTTCATCTATTTGATCCCTTCTCCTATACTGCCTGACATTCACTTTATCACTAACATGTCTCTCTTCATAATAATCATCATTTTGCACATCATCACTCTTACCAACCTTAGCTTTAAGCTCACACTTAACTGTTTAATGCCCAGTAATCTTATAACGAGAACAAATTCTAGGCCTCCAATCATCTGAAAGCTCAATTGAAGGTCAACCATCAGCTAATCCAGCTACTTTTATTGTATGGAAATTCAAAATCAAGAGAAAATTCTACAAGTTCCTTAGCATATTTAAATCTTTGCATCTTTTATGTGCTTTCATTAAAACATATTAATTTTCCTACATGTCATGCCAGCTAATTTATTCCAACAAGTATCTAAAAAATTAAAGGAATTCTATAAAAATGAATCCAAATAGGTACCCTCATAATTTGAGCTTGAGAGATACCAATTGAAGGACCCTAACGTGTAATAATGAACATTCTACCCTTAATAAAAATCAGGTCAGATTGCAAGATTTTGTCTCTATCTTGATCACTAGAAAAATTAAAGTAAAAATTAATATCATTCGATTTGATACTCACTTCGCCACTCAACTTCCAATATCTTTTCAAGAAATTAGCTACAGTGAGATATGACAACATACCTTTCAAGAAGAAACCAACTAATTGGTTATTCCAATACTTCATACCCTCATCCTTTACTAGATCTGGAAGTTCTTTAGGCACACCATTCTTAGCAATATCAGAATGGATCAAGTTAAAAATACCATCATTGCGAGGAAGAGCTTTAGAAAGCGATAAAAAAATTGGATTTAACATTGGAAGGAATGAAATCAAAAGGATTCACATTAACATTTGAAGCAATAGAAAATTTTCCATTAGCAGGATTCGCATATATATTTAAAGCAATAAAAGGATTGATATTAGTAGGATTCACATTAGAAAGATTCACATTGACATTAGAAGCATTGGAAGGATTGACATGCGGAGGTGGATCTGGAGGATCTGGGGGTATAGGTTGGAACGAAGGAAAAGAAGAAGTAAAAAGAGGAGGAAAAGAAGCAGAGTCGAAAGCCAAAAAAGAGGAAGAAGAAGATCGAGATGAGGATGCCATTAGCGTAGGTTCAAAAATGTTTTGTTTTACATTTTCTTAAAAAAAGTTTAGTTTAGTTTTATATACTTTTTTAAAATAAATTAATTAATTTTGAAATTAAAGAAAATAATGATTAAATAAATTATGGTGATTTCTGAGTTAAAACAAACCATATTCCTTTATATTAGTATAGAGTATTTCAAGGAAAAATACATATTAAAAACATATATTAAGATGATTAAAAACTAAGCATAAAATGATATAAAAGTGCATGTATATATAACTATAAATATAAGAAATACTTTAGAAGTTAACAAATATAACTATGGAAATTTAAAACATAAGTAACTATGAAATTAGTACTAATTCTATAAGTAATAAATATTTGAATTAGGATTAAAATATATTTAAGAAATAAAGTACAATTTTAAAACAGAAGTTAAAATAAAGTTCAGGAGTTAAAATAGTTTTAATAATAAAGATATATAGATTTAAAATAAGGATGTAACTTTGAAATCGATTTGAAAATAGATTTAAAACAAGTAAGTAATTTTGAAATCATTTGAAAAAAAATTGAAATCAGAATTCAGTGCTAACCTTAGTTTTTACAAAATATCTAGACTCAATTACTTTATATTTCTTGAGCTCTTGATTTCTTGATACTCATGAATCTTGTATCTTGTACTCTTCTTCTTTGAAATCTTGATTCTCTAACCATACAGTCTCAATAAGCAATATCTGCATAAATTTCCCGTACACACACACACGCGCACACACACACACACACATATATATATTCTAGATAATAGCGTTAGTATATATTTTACAATAATAATTAAAACAAGGTTGTTGTCATCAAAACTATCATCATTATCATCTCAATCCCTAGCACCATCATCCTACAGAGTATAACAAAACAAAGTAGGAGAATGATGAACAAACCCAAAAAAATACATATTAGATGTTTATGCTCAATCACATCAGGATGATGGTAACCAATATGTAAGCAACTAACATTTTAAATGTTTCAACAAAATATGTTGCTAAATATAAGTTATATAATCAAACATTAAAACTCCTATGTATTTCTAGTAAATAAACTAATATTTGTTACATTACTTTCTTATAGATATCATCCACCACTACAAAATCGATAACATTTATGCATTGTATACTAACATATGCATATTGAATACACCATTACAAATAAGAACCAAATTTTGTTATCCAGCAAACATGCCACTAACATAAACATTGTAATAACCCGAAAATCCGAGCCAGTTTGAAATTTTTATTTTGGCAATTTTAGTAAAGTTTGAACATTTAAAATAGATTATTTTAAATAATATCGACGAGAAAATTTATTTTGAATATAATTCGAACGTATATATTATACGCGTCGTCGTTAGAATATAAATAATTATAAATAGAATTGAAAATGGCGCGGTAGTTCGATAATTCGATTTCAAACTTCAATTGAATGTACCGGGTGCAAAACAATCCGGATTTTAGTGAAACTAAAAACCATAGGATCTAATTGATAATATCTTTCCAACGAATCCGAAAAATCAAGATTTCATAGCGGAAATCAAAAGATATGTCCAGTTGAAAATTCTAAATAGTCGCTATGGAATTCAGGCCCTTAAAAATGGACATTTTGCAAATGACCTCGGATTTCGACGAAACCACTTTTGTTGGATCCGCAGTGTCAAATTATTGCTAGGTTTCAAATTTCATAATTTTTCGAATCAATATGTGAGCGTAGCAAAGGAAAACGTGTTTTGACCATTTAAGTTGATTTTAATCGACTGGAAATTGGCCATTTTTCCAACGGTCTCAGAATTCGACGAAACTAGTTTTGTTAGGACCGTATCGTCAATACGAAGCTAGAAAATATTTTTCGAGAATTTTTAGAGTTAGTATGTGACCCCGGTAATTTGAAATGTACGTTTAAAATTCAGTATAGTGATTTAAGTGTAAATTCAACGGAAACTGATTCAAACGATTGAATCAAACTACGAAACATGTCCCATTGTGTTCGGAATGGGGGTAAAACGCTATGGACGACAGGCGATGGGCCTCGTTTAGAGGTCGTATGTAAAAGTCAACTTTTTCAAAAAAAAAAATTAAATAAAAATAAAAAAACTTTCTCTTCCCTCCATATACACTCTGCCCCCCCCCCCCCCCCCGTTAGAACATAAATCAGAAAATAGAAAAAAAAATAAAAAAAAAAAGGGAGAAAAGAACGCAGCCGCCGCCCCCTTGGCGATCGCCACCCCGACGCGCCATCACCCGCCTGCCGCCCTCCGCCGCTTCTTCTTCTTCCCTTCTTCTTCCCTCCTCCCGCTCCCTCTTCCCACCGCGAGAACCCCCAGTGCCTGAACCCGACGCCGACGCACCTCCAGCCCCCCCCCCCTCCGATCCTCTGCCTTCTTCTTCCCTCCTCCCTCCACTTCCCTGACCTCAACAGCAACCCCCCCCCCCCTTTTTTTCTGATTGGACTGTAAGTTTTATATTTATTTCATTTAGTAATTTATTTAAAATAATTAGTTTATTTAGTTTATTTAAATCAGTAAAGAAAGATTTTTAAAATGCGAAAGTATAGATTTTTAAAAAAATAGCGAAAGTTTAGATTTTTAAATAGAAAAGTTTGATTTTTTTTTAAAAAAAAGGCAAGATTTGATTTTTATTAGGTAAAAGGTAAGATCTTTATATTTTTAAAGTAATAAAAATATGATTTTTATATTTTTAAAGTAATCAAAATATGATCTTTATATTTTTGAAGTAATAAAAATATAGTTTTTATATTTTTAAAGAATTAAAAATATAGTCTTTACTATATAGACATATTAAAAATATGATTTTTATATTTTTAAAGTATTAAAAATATAATCTTTATGAGATATAGAATGTAAAAAAATATCATCTTTGTGTATGTAACGAAATAAAAATCTGATTTTTATTTTATATATGTTGAAAAAAAGAGGGAATTTTTATAGTGATGAAAGGCGAAAACTTTATTTTTATAAAGGCGAAAACTTTATTTTTATAAAGGCGAAAACTTTATTTTTATAAAGGCGAAAACAATATTTTTGAAATGGAATTTTTATCTATATGACACCAAAGTAAAAATTTAATTTTTATATATTGAATAGCATAGTAAAAATTCGATTTCTAAATATATGAGGTGAATATAAAAATATGATTTTTAAATTGAAAGTAAATAAATAAAAATGTGATTTTTATTTTAAAGACATCGAAATATAAAATGTGTGATTTTTATATATGTAGTGGCTAGAGGCAACAAAGAAGAGGAAAAGGAGAGAACGACGAAGATCTCTACAATAGGAGTGTTGTGGTATTGGATAGCTTTCGGTGAGAACTTCTCACTCAAAATCTCCTTTTCTAGTTATATATATATATATACTAGGATGTAGACGGTGCTTAGTAGCACCCGACACCCGTCATCCACAGACCATGGATGGCTTGTTTGTTAAATTGTTTGGTTGAGTAGTTAGTTAGAATATTTGATTGAATGGAAATTGTTTGGTGAAATGAAATTGATTTGATTGATGTGTGAATGGCGTGGACCTTCACTAGACCGGGGATAAGGCTAGGCCTCGTCCCGTTTCTAGTATCGTGCCGTTATGCCGCCGAAATTTTCTAAAATATGTTAGAAAAATAAAAATATCATTTTATTTGTGTAAATGAACTAATAGAAAATTCAAGTGTTGAAATAAATATTTTTGACGTTAAAAATATAATTTTTAACGTGAAAGTGAATAAATAAATATTTATAAACAAATCGACTGATTTGTTTATTTACACTGATTTGACTGATATTGATTGGGTTGATAAATTTTACACATCGCCCAACTGCACAAACAAAAATGTGTGTTTGTTGATTTGAAACCCCACACGGGTGTTGGGATGATATTTGGCGTACACTAATCCCAATTATTTAATTATTGTCGATCGATTGGTCGACAGACTGTGTAAGCGTCGATTATTTATATTGGATGCTTATGCAGTTGTGTGGTGCACTTTGGTTGATGGTTGATTATTTTTCAAAGCTATTATATACATGTGTTGTATGGAATCCATATAATTAACATTATATGGTGATTGATTGGGCCTCATTCCAATCGGGAAAATAATGAATATTATAAAAGAAAATTCATGTGTTGAATATAAAAATAGTCATGTGTTGACGATGTTCAAGTGTTGAGTGAAATATTTTATACAATGAAATTTACATCTTTATCATATTTAAGATTAGAACTACTTCCCAGTAGAAGTCTAATTAAAAATCAAACGATAGATACCATAGTTTTATAAAATATTTTACATAACAAAAATAGTGATGTGTTGGCAGTACTCATGTGTTGAGATTAGTCGTGTGTTGAAAGAAACATAGATTCATGTGTTGAATGGGAAAAATATTCATTTGTTGAATAGAATAAAGAAGTTGTGAAAAATATAAAGCCGTGTTGATTAGTTTTGCGCCATTTTGACGTGAACGATATTTATATCGGTTTTTTTCAAATTTGAAATGAATATTATAGTAAATTCGAATTGAAAAGAAAACGAATTTGAATTGAATATAAAAGGACTTCGAATGGAATTGAATATAAAACAAATTCAAGTTGAATTGAAAACGAACTGAGATTTAATTGAATTCGAATCGAAATTAAGTTGAAATCAATTTGAATTGAAACGAATTTGAATTTGAATTGAAACGAATTTGAATTCGAATTAAATAAAATGGAAATGAATTCAAGTTGAATTGAAATCCAATCGATTTGAAATTGAATGTAGAAATTGAAATGGTTTTGAAAACGAATTTAAAACGATTTATAAAATACGTTTTAAAAAGGAAATCGACGAAATATATATAATATATATATATATTATATATATATATATAATGGCCTGAATAGAACGCGCCGCGCCGCGGCAGTTCGTGAATTTCGACCATTTATTTCAAACGAACATTGCAGGAGATCCGACCGTCGGATTCTCCTAAAACCGGAACCGTTGGGTTCGTATCGAAAAGAGCTTTCCCATGAATATTAGAAATTTGAAATCTAACGGTTGGATTTGGAATTATGTCCAAATCAAATTCGAAAAAAGGTCGCCGTAAGTGCAGTTCGATGGCCGTTGATGGAAATCGACTGTACGGGCCTTGATAAAATTATTAAAAATATCGATAATTTGTGTAAAATTATAATATGTGAATTGGAAATAATTGGGCTGGAAAATTCCACATTTGAAAAGATAAAAATAGATTTTTATCGAAATGAACTAGTTTTGAACTAGAATTAAAATCAATTTATTGTTGAAATAAATAAATTGAATTTGAAAGTGATTTTAAAAATAATCAATATTCCAAATACGTGGATTGGACTGGAGTTGAATCGAAATTATCTTCGGGATATCTCGATGTTGGATTTCGTGACTATATAGATATTGTTATGGGAATTTGAAAGATATATTTTATATCGTTATTTCCAATACGATGTATGTTGGTTTCAGAAATTGATATTGAATATAAGCCGATATATTTTCTATTCAGAGCCTTGTATTTAATATAAAATGTGATTTGGGTTTATCGTGAATCGTGTTTTAGATGACATTGGTTCTTTAACCCAGTTAAAGGCAAGATATTGATTTTTGAGAAGATTAAAACTAAGTGGGGTTTTAATGAATCTTTAATTAGATTAAAAATGTGAATTGATAATTTAAATTATCAAATCTGAAAGGTGATCGAGAATGGAGTACCACCAGTTTTGCTCCAAAGCGATAGTTAAATCTTTAATTAGATTTGAACGTGAAATGGTAATTAATTTTACCGATAACACCGTGGTGTTAGATATGGAGTATTACCAGTTTTCTCCATAGGATATATAGGTTGGGATTGGGAAATAAACTAAATAATTACTTCGGTGTGGTTCGTTAATCCCGACAAGTTTGAAATGATATCCAAAGGAAGATTATAGGATAAATTTAGAAGAATTTATCTTTGATAAAATTAATGGGAACCTTTCCCTAAGAATGTGATTTTGTGAATAAAAGAATATTCTGAATTGGAATGAGGCGTTCATTGTGTTGTGTAACATTTGTTAATTATATACGTGGGTTATTCAGAAAGGCCGGGTTATACCCATTCTGAATAACCGATTCGACGAGATGTCGAAGATGAAGACGGTGGTTGAAGACCGGAAGTCTTCACATCGTTTGGGTGATTACTGATGATCTTGATTGGGCTGTACACCCAGGATGAGGGAAACAGTTGGTGATCGTCCAGACGTACTTGGAGATGGATGGATATGCGAGGAAAGTGCCTCCGGTTTCGTTCAGACCCAGAACGAACTTGTAAATGGATTGTGTGTCTGACATTGGATTTTATTCTGTGTTGATTGATCTCTATTAAATATACATCTGTTTGGCGGCGGAGAATTTATTCTCTTGCTTAACGCCCTTCTCTGAGACGTACGAGCTCAGAGGTTGTATATCGATGGACATCAGTCGCATGGAGTGAATTGCCAATGTGGCATGCGTAAGTGGCAATTGATCAAGGCTTCTGTTGAAAAGCAAAGTCTTGTGGTTGATGATCAAAGCACGGCCTGTGTGGCGTAGCTTTGTGTATAACGTGAATTCGCGAGCCTCACACCTCGGTATGAGTCAAAAACGGGATAGTGACTGCAGGGAGAGCACGACGTTTCTTTCTAGCTAGGGTGGTGTCAGTGACCTACCAGCCCTGACATTTATATACTTTTCACCTGTGTGGTTGTTGGATACGAGGCGCCTCGGATATAGGTCTGTAAGGACCGGGAAACGTGTGTTCAGGAATAACTAATCCTCAAAAGTAAGAGAGGACCGGCCCTGAAGATCCAAGGATCATAGTGGGGTCCTGGGACATTTGCTAGAGTGTCTCGAACGCGGAGAGGAGCTTGCCCCTTGCCTCGGCTCATGACGGAATCCAATTTCCAATACGTGTATTGCGGTTTTAATTGTAGAACTAGTATGGCGACATAGTAGATGGTAGCTATGCCACCTATGATTGATATTTATGATTGAAATTGTTTTGACACTATATATTTATAATAGTATCAAATAATGTGTTTTAAACGTATCAAGCATGCTTTGGCTGTTATAAGGTAAAAACCCTATCCTCCGGCTTGCGTTGCATTGTGTGATGGGACCTGGGTCTTATAACAGCTTCATTTTTCTTTATTTAGCATTGCGCTGTTTGTTCTATGCACTGGTATTCTTGGGAGGAAACCCGTTTCGTGTTATACAGCGTGGTCCCTTGATTTACCGAACTTTAAAATAAAGAATTATAACTGTTTTAGTTCTCACACCAGTCCCATGACTGACCTGGAGTTTATTGTTTTAACCTAAACTCTGGGTGCCCCTATTTTCCGCACGGGCAGCTAGTAGTTTTGGTTTTGCAGATTTATATTCACAGGGTCCTGATTTACAGCTGGAACGATGCTCGGAAAGCTCTGTATCCGTGTATTTCTTCTAGTTGTGTTTTATATATTTTCCGCTGCTATGTAATTTATTGTAATCTCTGATATTTATCGAATGTAATTTAATCATTTATACTCTGTATATTCTTGTATCTGATGGAATTGTTGTAATAACAATGAAATGTTCTTCCGTATGCGTCCTTTTGTGTGTTGTTCTCAAAGTATTCGTGCTTTCCTTCACGGGGAAGTTACGGGTTCTTTCAGTTAGTATCAGAGCTTTGGTTTACAGAGCTCGAGAACAAGACACATTAGAACCATACGAAAGAATTCATCAGATATTGGATTAGTAATATCCAATTAGAATGACTCGTTAGAGATAGGATCAGTAGTATCCTAGAACGGGTGTGAAGAGTATATTTTCCAAATGAAAACAATTTTGGTTTTGAGAATTTAAATCATTTTATACGTATTTGATTATTTATTTATTTTGAATATGGACAATCGAGTATATATAGATTTCGCGTATACGCGTCATGAACGTATATTCGAAGTTTTAATATATTGGATAGATATAGAGTCACATTCTAGACACCCGGGAATAATTCTGGTGATGTGGCCACATCATCAGTATTTATGTTCGTGTTTCGAAGGTGTGATTTCTATATATTTCCATTAGGCTGGTGTGAGAACCAAAACTAATATAGCTAGAACACTTTGTTGTGAATTGGCATCAAAACATGATTTTTTGTATATGTATCAAAATTACGAATTTGAAACTCTAATCCACTAATTGATTGATGTTTGTGTTGTTTGCTTATTTGTTTGATAATTTTAACCATTTAGCCTAATTAAACCAAATATTGAAATATATTGAAATTGATCGCATTTGCTTGCATATACATATACTTACATTGAACAGGTCATAGCAAGGAGGCTAGAGCAGAGAATAAAATTTGTTTGCCCGACAAATAGGTACATGTTTACTACATAATTTACTGTTTTGTTTGGGTGATGATGATTTTATGAGCCTATTGGCTAGCCGCTTGGCTTTTTCTTTTTCTTTTTGAGATCTGAAGGACCGGGGAAGCTATTTGAAATTCCCCGATGCTCCCATTGCAGGGGAGGTTATGGCGAAATTTTTCGAAAATTTAGGGTGTTAGCCAAATTTTTGAAAATTTGGGAATTCTCAGAAACTGAAAAGTTGGAGAATGGAAGTCAGATCGAACGTAGAGTTGATTAATCAAACCACTTTCGACTTTGTTCCTTTTCGGGGACGAAAAGTTTTAAGTGGGGGAGATTGTAATAACCCGAAAATCCGAGCCAGTTTGAAATTTTTATTTTGGCAATTTTAGTGAAGTTTGAACATTTAAAATAGATTATTTTAAATAATATCGACGAGAAAATTTATTTTGAATATAATTCGAGCGTATATATTATACGCGTCGTCGTAAGAATATAAATAATTATATATAATTATAAATAGAATTGAAAATGGCGCGGTAGTTCGATAATTCGATTTCAAACTTCAATTGAATGTACCGGGTGCAAAACAATCCGGATTTTAGTGAAACCAAAAATCATAGGATCTAATTGATAATATCTTTCCAACGAATCCGAAAAATCAAGATTTCATAGCGGGAATCAAAAGATATGTCCAGTTGAAAATTATGAATAGTCGCTATGGAATTCAGGCCCTTAAAAATGGACATTTTGCAAATAACCTCGGATTTCGACGAAACCACTTTTGTTGGATCCGCAGTGTCAAATTATTGCTAGGTTTCAAATTTCATAATTTTTCGAATCAATATGTGAGCGTGGCAAAGGAAAACGTGTTTTGACCATTTCAGTTGATTTTAATCGACTTGAAATTGGCCATTTTTCCAACGGTCTCAGAATTCGACGAAACTAGTTTTGTTAGGACCGTATCGTCAATACGAAGCTAGAAAATATTTTTCGAGAATTTTTAGAGTTAGTATGTGACCCCGGTAATTTGAAATGTACGTTTAAAATTCAGTATAGTGATTTAAGTGTAAATTCAACGGAAACTGATTCAAACGATTGAATCAAACTACGAAACATGTCCCATTGTGTTCGGAATGGGGGTAAAACGCTATGGACGACAGGCGGTGGGCCTCGTTTAGAGGTCGTATGTATAAGTCAACTTTTTCAAAAAAATAATAATAATAAAATAATTAAATAAAAATAAAAAAACTTTCTCTTCCCTCCATATACACTCTGCCACCCCCCCCCCCCCCCGTTAGAACATAAATCAGAAAATATAAAAAAAATAAAAAAAAAAAGGGAGAAAAGGACGCAGCCGCCGCCCCCTTGGCGATCGCCACCCCGACGCGCCATCACCCGCCTGCCGCCCTCCGCCGCTTCTTCTTCTTCCCTTCTTCTTCCCTCCTCCCGCTCCCTCTTCCCACCGCGAGAACCCCCAGTGCCTGAACCCGACGCCGACGCACCTCCAGCCCCCCCTCCGATCCTCCGCCTTCTTCTTCCCTCCTCCCACCACTTCCCTGACCTCAACAGCAACCCCCCCCCCTTTTTCTGATTTGACTGTAAGTTTTATATTTATTTCATTTAGTAATTTATTTAAAATAATTAGTTTATTTAATTTATTTAAATCAGTAAAGAAAGATTTTTAAAATGCGAAAGTATAGATTTTTAAAAAAATAGCGAAAGTTTAGATTTTTAAATAGAAAAGTTTGATTTTTTTTTTAAAAAAGGCAAGATTTGATTTTTATTAGGTAAAAGGTAAGATCTTTATATTTTTAAAGTAGTAAAAATATGATTTTTATATTTTTAAAGTAATCAAAATATGATCTTTATATTTTTGAAGTAATAAAAATATAGTTTTTATATTTTTAAAGAATTAAAAATATAGTCTTTACTATATAGACATATTAAAAATATGATTTTTATATTTTTAAAGTATTAAAAATATAATCTTTATGAGATATAGAATGTAAAAAAATATCATCTTTGTGTATGTAACGAAATAAAAATCTGATTTTTATTTTATATATGTTGAAAAAAAGAGGGAATTTTTATAGTGATGAAAGGCGAAAACTTTATTTTTATAAAGGCGAAAACTTTATTTTTATAAAGGCGAAAACTTTATTTTTATAAAGGCGAAAACTTTATTTTTATAAAGGCGAAATCAATATTTTTGAAATGGAATTTTTATCTATATGACACCAAAGTAAAAATTCGATTTTTATATATTGAATAGCATAGTAAAAATTCGATTTCTAAATATATGAGGTGAATATAAAAATATGATTTTTAAATTGAAAGTAAATAAATAAAAATGTGATTTTTATTTTAAAGACATCGAAATATAAAAATGTGTGATTTTTATATATGTAGTGGCTAGGGGCAACAAAGAAGAGGAAAAGGCGAGAACGACGAAGATCTCTACAATAGGAGTGTCGTGGTATTGGATAGCTTTCGGTGAGAACTTCTCACTCAAAATCTCTTTTTCTAGTTATATATATATATATATATACTAGGATGTAGACGGTGCTTAGTAGCACCCGACACCCGTCATCCACAGACCATGGATGGCTTGTTTGTTAAATTGTTTGGTTGAGTAGTTAGTTAGAATATTTGATTGAATGGAAATTGTTTGGTGAAATGAAATTGATTTGATTGATGTGTGAATGGCGTGGGCCTTCACTAGACCGGGGATAAGGCTAGGCCTCGTCCCGTTTCTAGTATCGTGCCGTTATACCGCCGAAATTTTCTAAAATATGTTAGAAAAATAAAAATATCATTTTATTTGTGTAAATGAACTAATAGAAAATTCAAGTGTTGAAATAAATATTTTTGACGTTAAAAATATAATTTTTAACGTGAAAGTGAATAAATAAATATTTATAAACAAATCGGCCGATTTGTTTATTTACACTGATTTGACTGATATTGATTGGGTTGATAAATTTTACACATCGCCCAACTGCACAAACAAAAATGTGTGTTTGTTGATTTGAAACCCCACACGGGTGTTGGGATGATATTTGGCGTACACTAATCCCAATTATTTAATTATTGTCGATCGATTGGTCGACAGACTGTGTAAGCGTCGATTATTTATATTGGATGCTTATGCAGTTGTGTGGTGCACTTTGGTTGATGGTTGATTATTTTTCAAAGCTATTATATACATGTGTTGTATGGAATCCATATAATTAACATTATATGGTGATTGATTGGGCCTCATTCCAATCGGGAAAATAATGAATATTATAAAAGAAAATTCATGTGTTGAATATAAAAATAGTCATGTGTTGACGATGTTCAAGTGTTGAGTGAAATATTTTATACAATGAAATTTACATCTTTATCATATTTAAGATTAGAACTACTTCCCAGTAGAAGTCTAATTAAAAATCAAACGATAGATACCATAGTTTTATAAAATATTTTACATAACAAAAATAGTGATGTGTTGGCAGTACTCATGTGTTGAGATTAGTCGTGTGTTGAAAGAAACATAGATTCATGTGTTGAATGGGAAAAATATTCATTTGTTGAATAGAATAAAGAAGTTGTGAAAAATATAAAGCCGTGTTGATTAGTTTTGCGCCATTTTGACGTGAACGATATTTATATCGGTTTTTTTCAAATTTGAAATGAATATTATAGTAAATTCGAATTGAAAAGAAAACGAATTTGAATTGAATATAAAAGGACTTCGAATGGAATTGAATATAAAACAAATTCAAGTTGAATTGAAAACGAACTGAGATTTAATTGAATTCGAATCGAAATTAAGTTGAAATCAATTTGAATTGAAACGAATTTGAATTTGAATTGAAACGAATTTGAATTCGAATTAAATAAAATGGAAATGAATTCAAGTTGAATTGAAATCCAATCGATTTGAAATTGAATGTAGAAATTGAAATGGTTTTGAAAACGAATTTAAAACGATTTATAAAATACGTTTTAAAAAGGAAATCGACGAAATATATATAATATATATATATTATATATATATATATATATAATGGCCTGAATAGAACGCGCCGCGCCGCGGCAGTTCGTGAATTTCGACCATTTATTTCAAACGAACATTGCAGGAGATCCGACCGTCGGATTCTCCTAAAACCGGAACCGTTGGGTTCGTATCGAAAAGAGCTTTCCCATGAATATTAGAAATTTGAAATCTAATGGTTGGATTTGGAATTATGTCCAAATCAAATTCGAAAAAAGGTCGCCGTAAGTGCAGTTCGATGGCCGTTGATGGAAATCGACTGTACGGGCCTTGATAAAATTATTTAAAATATCGATAATTTGTGTAAAATTATAATATGTGAATTGGAAATAATTGGGCTGGAAAATTCCACATTTGAAAAGATAAAAATAGATTTTTATCGAAATGAACTAGTTTTGAACTAGAATTAAAATCAATTTATTGTTGAAATAAATAAATTGAATTTGAAAGTGATTTTAAAAATAATCAATATTCCAAATACGTGGATTGGACTGGAGTTGAATCGAAATTATCTTCGGGATATCTCGATGTTGGATTTCGTGACTATATAGATATTGTTATGGGAATTTGAAAGATATATTTTATATCGTTATTTCCAATACGATGTATGTTGGTTTCAGAAATTGATATTGAATATAAGCCGATATATTTTCTATTCAGAGCCTTGTATTTAATATAAAATGTGATTTGGGTTTATCGTGAATCGTGTTTTAGATGACATTGGTTCTTTAACCCAGTTAAAGGCAAGATATTGATTTTTGAGAAGATTAAAACTAAGTGGGGTTTTAATGAATCTTTAATTAGATTAAAAATGTGAATTGATAATTTAAATTATCAAATCTGAAAGGTGATCGAGAATGGAGTACCACCAGTTTTGCTCCAAAGCGATAGTTAAATCTTTAATTAGATTTGAACGTGAAATGGTAATTAATTTTACCGATAACACCGTGGTGTTAGATATGGAGTATTACCAGTTTTCTCCATAGGATATATAGGTTGGGATTGGGAAATAAACTAAATAATTACTTCGGTGTGGTTCGTTAATCCCGACTAGTTTGAAATGATATCCAAAGGAAGATTATAGGATAAATTTAGAAGAATTTATCTTTGATAAAATTAATGGGAACCTTTCCCTAAGAATGTGATTTTGTGAATAAAAGAATATTCTGAATTGGAATGAGGCGTTCATTGTGTTGTGTAACATTTGTTAATTATATACGTGGGTTATTCAGAAAGGCCGGGTTATACCCATTCTGAATAACCGATTCGACGAGATGTCGAAGATGAAGACGGTGGTTGAAGACCAGAAGTCTTCACATCGTTTGGGTGATTACTGATGATCTTGATTGGGCTGTACACCCAGGATGAGGGAAACAGTTGGTGATCGTCCAGACGTACTTGGAGATGGATGGATATGCGAGGAAAGTGCCTCCGGTTTCGTTCAGACCCAGAACGAACTTGTAAATGGATTGTGTGTCTGACATTGGATTTTATTTTGTGTTGATTGATCTCTATTAAATATACATCTGTTTGGCGGCGGAGAATTTATTCTCTTGCTTAACGCCCTTCTCTGAGACGTACGAGCTCAGAGGTTGTATATCGATGGACATCAGTCGCATGGAGTGAATTGCCAATGTGGCATGCGTAAGTGGCAATTGATCAAGGCTTCTGTTGAAAAGCAAAGTCTTGTGGTTGATGATCAAAGCACGGCCTGTGTGGCGTAGCTTTGTGTATAACGTGAATTCGCGAGCCTCACACCTCGGTATGAATCAAAAACGGGATAGTGACTGCAGGGAGAGCACGACGTTTCTTTCTAGCTAGGGTGGTGTCAATGACCTACCAGCCCTGACATTTATATACTTTTCACCTGTGTGGTTGTTGGATACGAGGCGCCTCGGATATAGGTCTGTAAGGACCGGGAAACGTGTGTTCAGGAATAACTAATCCTCAAAAGTAAGAGAGGACCGGCCCTGAAGATCCAAGGATCATAGTGGGGTCCTGGGACATTTGCTAGAGTGTCTCGAACGCGGAGAGGAGCTTGCCCCTTGCCTCGGCTCATGACGGAATCCAATTTCCAATACGTGTATTGCGGTTTTAATTGTAGAACTAGTATGGCGACATAGTAGATGGTAGCTATGCCGCCTATGATTGATATTTATGATTGAAATTGTTTTGACACTATATATTTATAATAGTATCAAATAATGTGTTTTAAACGTATCAAGCATGCTTTGGCTGTTATAAGGTAAAAACCCTATCCTCCGGCTTGCGTTGCATTGTGTGATGGGACCTGGGTCTTATAACAGCTTCATTTTTCTTTATTTAGCATTGCGCTGTTTGTTCTATGCACTGGTATTCTTGGGAGGAAACCCGTTCCGTGTTATACGGCGTGGTCCCTTGATTTACCGAACTTTAAAATAAAGAATTATAACTGTTTTAGTTCTCACACCAGTCCCATGACTGACCTGGAGTTTATTGTTTTAACCTAAACTCTGGGTGCCCCTATTTTCCGCACGGGCAGCTAGTAGTTTTGGTTTTGCAGATTTATATTCACAGGGTCCTGATTTACAGCTGGAACGATGCTCGGAAAGCTCTGTATCCGTGTATTACTTCTAGTTGTGTTTTATATATTTTCCGCTGCTATGTAATTTATTGTAATCTCTGATATTTATCGAATGTAATTTAATCATTTATACTCTGTATATTCTTGTATCTGATGGAATTGTTGTAATAACAATGAAATGTTCTTCCGTATGCGTCCTTTTGTGTGTTGTTCTCAAAGTATTCGTGCTTTCCTTCACGGGGAAGTTACGGGTTCTTTCAAACATGTTTCAAGGAAATCGTTTTCAACAGATAAGAGTATGTAATAAAAATATAATATACTTCATTATCTTTAGAAGGATTGTAGTCTGTGGATATGCTAATATTAGTTTTTCTTGCTTCAATATAATGGCATGTTGTTTGTCCAGTGTGGTTTATGGTATGCTCTTTTAGTATAATATTACACACGAAAGGAATAAGAGTCGACAACAACATCATCGCATCAGATTCACATAACCTACCTTTGTTTTCTTCGTTATCAAATGTTTTACTCCATTCCTTGCATGTAGATTCTCTTCTTCCTTATTTAGTGTGGCTTGATAATGTTCATTGTGTACTGCCATAGTCTGGATGGCATCGTTCTCTTATGTTATGTTTACCTCCCAAGATAGAAATAGTTCACTTATTACATTTGACTTACAGAGATTGAGTTAATTGAACATGTGAGTTATAACACTCTATAATAAGTTTGTCAAAAGACCACATATCTCTGTCTCCTACTCGAGCAATAGAGCTATATCCATGAAAACATTCAGGACAAACACCATGTTGCAGTGAAATTGAATGTCTGAAGAAGAAGAAAGTGTTGCAAAATTATAATGATAACTATCTAGCAACAAATCATAGTTGTAATTATATACGGCTATTTAACTTCGGCTATATGTGAATGAAACTTGAAGTTATATAGTACAAGAGAGATGGCAGGTATCTATATAGTTATTGTCCAACAGTCTCAATGGCACATAACAATTGGTTACGCATCAAAAATCTCTAGCTTTTTGGTTTTCTAAATATTTTAGAGAATTGTCGCTAACTCATTCTTTTTTAGAGGACAAATTTTATTTATAGGCGCGAGAAAAAGCTATTTCTACTTTAGGCTTCGCTATTAGCTTATTATAAAAATAAAACTGATTTTAAAGGACAAATTTTGTGACAAGCTCAAAAAATAAATAGAAAAGCTATTTCAACTTTAAACTTCGCTACAAACTTATTGTAACAATGGACCTGATTTTCGCAAGGCTAGAAGTTGTATTTGTGCAATTTGAATTTGAATTTGAACAAGCACTATATAAAAGTTATACTTGTACAAACTTCAAATTGCACAAGCACAAATTTAGAGTTTGTAATTGTGCAATTTGCATAAATACAAGCTTTTTTCTTTTTCCTCTTTTTTTCTGTGCTTATGTACTTTAAAATTGCACAAGTATTAAATGTTGGTATTATGAAAAAGAAGGCTATCTTGTAATAAATTTTGAATGCGACCTAAAGTTGAAATATGTTTTATTTCTAGACCTATAAATAAATGTTTCCTCTTTTAAATTATGTAAAATGCATATGTTTTGCATTTTTATATCTGTTAAACATAGTAAATATTTGGATTTTATTTTTTTAGTATACTTTTTTTTCTCAAGTCGCAATCATTATTGCAGTTGAACTTATGCATATTGTATAAACCTTTACATTTCTATTTTTTAATCTATAATATATGTTTTCAAGAAAGGAACAACGTTTGTAGATAAAATATGCCTAGTTTGTCTATTTTTATCAGTAAATTTGTATCTTTCATATTTTCAAAATTAATTTTAATATTTACCCATTTTCATGTATTACATTATTTTTGCATATATGCTAACAAACTTTTGTTCAGTACATTTGATATCGTTGAACGTATTTATGTTGTTATTGTTTTCTAAAATTTGTTGATGGCATCGAAAAGACCAAATTTTAGATCTTTAATCCACATACTGATTTTAGCTGATTTAATAAAATTGCATATGAACAAGGTAGAAAATTACCTGAGAATGTGGATGCTTGTAACGACCCCAAATTTTGGTCATTCAAATCGACAAAAATCCACAAATGTCGGCATAAAGGAATCCAAAAATACAGATATTTATTGGGATTAATATAAGAAAAAGAAGAATGAAGAGAACAATCATAGAATCTCGCAGCGGAAGCACAAAATATAATAAATAAATAACAGTCCATGAAGTTGTTAACTATACATTGGATTATATATTACATGAATTTATCAGAGTTAACTATCATAAACCATATCGATATATGCAGCGGAATAATAAATATAAATATGTCTGTTGAGCTCCATCTTCGTCTTCATAACGATATCTTCGATAACTGAAAACTCAGGCCGATCCAAGCACAAATGAAAAGAAAAGAAATACTCGAATCAAAACTAAAAATTCTCATATCGGTCAAATCAAAACCATGTGATAATATGAGTGTCACGGCATCAGAGATGCTTACGGTAATTCACATCTCATACCCAATGTGTTCGTGAGTGCAATAACTTAAGAGATGTTATGGTAATTTCCATCTCCAAAGGATCCGTCAAACTAGATACTATATAATACAATACGCTATTAAAATAGAGACTATGGTCGAATATAAAATATTAAAATAGCATAAGCGGGATTACATTTTTACCCTTACACCATTTATAATACCGTGGTCTATAAAGATATCGTAAAGTCCACTGTAAACTAGTGGCTGTCAGAGAGCACTCCATAGCTACGGTACAAATCAAAGTCGTAGGGGGCTCGATCAAGATAATATGACAAGGCACACGAGAAATGCCTAGAGTATGAATATATTAGTTGCACGCTGTAACAACCCGCATTTTACGTATCGGAAGATCGTAAAATATTTTTATTTTATTCCCTGAGGGTTGGATCATTCTCATCTTTTAATATTTTGCTCATGGGGATGTGAGACATGTCTATAATTTTTACCGATTTTGTTTATGATCATTTTCCCATATCATTCTTGTACAGGGAATAACTTTTGACTCAGGTGGAATCAGAGGGTGAGACCTATGCCATTAGAAAGGAAATGATGATTGCCTTTCCATAGAGTGGTTACAATAAAGATTTGGCTTAGCGGTTTGGGATGAATCGTTGTTTTAAAGTTTTTCAGTTGGCTATTCAGGTTTGGAGAGCCATAATGGGATGATTTGGGAAGACCTATTAGTGGGCTAATGGAAGGGTGTAAATAGGGGGGAGGTATGAGAAATGTTCTAGTTTCTCGATTCTCTCATTTGGTGGCCTATGTCCCTCCTTCCTCTAATACCTTTACACTATTAAAATCAACCCCTAAAGGAAGGAAATCAAGGATCTACACCACTTGAGCTGGATCTACATCAATTGAAGAGGGAGTTCATCAGATCAAGGGATTTTTTTCGAATTGCTTACTATTTGGAATCTTATTGCATTGATTTTTTCTTGTTTGGGAGAATCGGTGAGTGATTTACATCTCTCACATGGATTCAATGAAGTATATGAGTGTTTGTTCATGTTTTTCATCAAATTCAAGTGTGTAACCACAGATCAATACCATAACAAGTCCATTTTCATATGAATAACCATAGGATCCAATTTAGTAAGTTTAAATCGGTAATTACTATGCCATTTCATATGATTATGCAAGTTAGATCTGAAATCTAGTTCACATGTTCATTTATCATGATCTTTGTAGTGATTTGCAAAATTTTGGTGAAAATCGTTGTATTCATGGTAATAATGGTTTCATACCATGTTTGTGGCCATCTTTGATGAGTTGGACGAGTTGGTTTCGTCGGATTTGTCGTTTGGCGAAGTTTTGGTTGAAATCGGAGTTGCATTAGGGTGATGCAGGTTTCAGGTTGCTCATGGTAGGATCGATCAGTCCAAATTTATGTCTTGGAGAACAAGTCAGGGCTGGTCGGTTGAGCGAGCCAGAAGTTGTTGGGTCGAGCGATCCATAAGTGGTTGGGTCGAGCGAGCCAGAAATGGTTGGGTCGGTCGAGCATGGACTCGAGCATGGTCATGTTTTAGTGCAGTGATTGGGCTCGAGCAGGGTCGGGTCTAGCATGAGTTTGGATTGATCAATGACTGGGTCGGTCGTGCACCCAAGTGAAGGGTTCGGTTGATCTCTGGTTGGGCTAAGTAAAAGGGACGGTCGGTCCAGTGGTGGAGTCATCAGGTCAGTTGTACCAAAGGAGGGTTGGTCACTCCAGGGTTATTTCTGAAATTTTTATTTTTTGGGTACAACTCAGATTTGAACAAAAAGGTCAGGAAAAAATATTTTTCGGTGGCAACCCCGGAACCCTAGCAGCGGCGCAGTGATGTAATTGGCTTGATGATGGTGTGACTTCAAAGTAAATTCAAGTAAGAAGGTTTGAAGTGTTGAAAGGTGTTCGTTGATCGGTGTAGAACAACGAATGAAGTGACAACTCAAAGGTCGTGAGTTGGTGGATAATGGTTGCTCAAGAGGGTTTTTGGGCTATGAAAAGTTGCGAGTTTGATGACTAGAGATGCGAAGGCCGAGAGATTATTGTTGTTGTAAATTCTAGTAGGCTCATAGCAGGGGTACACTAGAGATGTCTAAAAGATTGGTTGTAGGTCGAGTACCCTAGATATCGTTGAAAGGCCTAGTTGTCAAGGTTAAACATACATACGTATTGTTGAAAGGCATGTGGAGTTTATGCCAGAACAGGGGTCACCATTAGCCCTTGACATATAGCAAGGTTGGCCATCAAATGGTTAACGATTGTTTCAAACCAGGATTGGTGGTGACAGCCAGAGTCTGTCTTGGTTGATTAGTTGCCTTGTTTGAACCATCTCATATATATTGTCCAACGTCGAAGGAGATGTTCCTTGGGTGCTTGTCTAATATTGGTTTAGGCCTCTGGGGCTTATGCTTGAGGGATGTTGAATTCGATTAGGATGGTTTACATGAGATACATAGATGTTATGAGTGCTCTACCATGATTGAATGGGTGTTCTGGTTTCCATGGACGAATGGTTAAATTGTTCCTCGTAAAGGCTATCACTGACCGATGTGGGGAAGATAGTGTAACACCCCGAATTTTTAATGACACTAAAAGAGGATAAATTAAATAATAATTAGTTTAATATTCAGAATTAAGGAAAATGGACTGTGCCATCGCGTCCGCCTCAAAATTCTGGTCAAGATGGACATTTGGTTTGTGTAAAACGGACATCGTATGAAGAAGTTATGAGGGTTTTAAGTTTGTATACGCGCAGAAAGAACATATATACACATATGAGTCAGATATAAGTCAGACCCTATCCAGGATAGTTCAAAAATCAAAAATTCGTCAAGGCGGCAAATTTCCTGCTCTAGGGGGTCGACCCCCTAGAGGGGTGTCGACAACGGGGTCAACCCCCCTTAAGGGGTGTTGACCTACGGGTCGACCCACCCACAGGGGTGTCGACACCCCTAGGGCTGAGGTGGCAGTCGGTATCAGAGGGTTATATAGCTATAAATATGTACTCAATTCTCCTATTTCTTCATTGGATGCTATGGGAGCCATATGCCGCCGGTGTGTGAACTGAGACAGATTCGTTTTCTTCAATAACATACAACATTCAACTTTGCAAATCAAATCCAAAAATTCAAGATCCATTCTTTCTCTATTCTCTTAACCTAACGCTGTTCGTTTCTATTTTCTTTTAGGTTTAGTTAAATAAAAGATAATTATGAAAAACTGTGAATTGGATATGTTGTAAACTTTGAATCTATGCTATTGTAAAATCTTATACTATATCATGATGGATCTACATCTTTAGATCCAATGCAATTGTGGTTATTCTATTATGTTACCTATGTGGATCTTGACTTGTAACTATGTTATGGTGAATGTAAATCTGTTAACTTGGACAGTTGTAACATTGGTTAGATCTAACTTTTATGTAAATCACCTTTCAACTGTCATATTGCGATCAACTTAAATATTTTGTAAGTTGGACATGTGAACTCATATTTAGATCTAAACATGCTATTATGTCATTCTAATAGTGCTAGATCTATTTTAACCCCTAGATATGAGTTATGTGATCTAATTTACCACCTTATGTTATCATGTTAGATCTAAACCAAATGGACATCTAAACTACTAATTTAGATCTTACTATGCTTATTGTGACATCGTAGTTATATTGATTGCCACCAGTTCATCGGTTTTATGTTCACCATATTATGATGTTGATTACATGTCCATGCTAGTATGTATGTTCACCTTATCATCATGCTAGTTTATGTTTATGCTAAGATGATCACTTTGCTTATATTCCCATCATTTTCCTATTATCATTCATAACTAGGCTATTGACTAACGTAGGCATGCCACCAGTTTATGAGTGCGCTAGTTAGGAAACGGGGGAAAAAGGGTTAATATTGGCATAATTTGAATATGAACATTTTTGGACATATAATTCAAATTATTGGGTAAAATGGGCATTAACACCTATAAAGGGAAAGGATTAATTAATTAAAAATGGAATGTCTAGTAATTACAATTAGGAGTTTTAATTGTACTTATGACACGAGGTTAGGTTGCATTAGTGGTGGAAGTATATCCAGACCCGACTGGCATATTCAGCAGCCACTAATGTTGAACCTAATGTGGGATGTCTAAGTACGCAAATACGAATCGGGCTAAGACACGAGGTTAGGCTCAACTGTGGAATAAATCTGCCCAGACCCGACCAACATATCCAGCATCCACACGTTGTAGGCCTAATGTGGGAGGTCTAGCCTATTATAAATCATAAATGGGCATGGTAATAAATTGGACTACTTAACCAAATCTAATCCATAGGGATTGCATGATTATGAGATAAGGTTAGGGTTAAGTAAATTGATTGGAATAGTGGATGGGTTAAGTAAACTTGGAGGGGGTGGGTAATATTTACATATAGGTGCACAAACTTAACCCGATAAGGTTATGTAATTAAAGACACCTAGTGGTATACATAAACAGAGGAAATAATAAAGTTATGTAATTAAAAACACCTTTTAGGGTAAGCATAGCTGGTACAGGGCTATGTAATTAAAGGCACCTAGTGGTATACATAGTCAGTGAAAAACCTAGTGGTGGATACAAGACAAAGGGGAGATTTATATCATATTGTGTGGGACCCATTTCAGCCAGTAACCCGGAGTGGGTATCAAATAAAACACTACATACTAGGCGGAGAGGGGACATGCTTACTGACTGATTGTAAGAGATCCAAACATGGAAGACGGTGTGGGCACCGCAAACTGACCAGGCCATGTGCGTGCATGAGTTGGGTGGAGGGGGATAAGATGATTGTGACACCAGTAGATATGGGGCTGTACATATCAGTGAAGGGTTGCCACTATAGGATGTGATACATCCTACCGTGGGGACGGCACAGAGTATCTACGAAGTAGGGAGCCGATCGATTAGGGTAGTGGTTAGGGTATATTTGGACATATGCCCTAAGTCTACCACCTTAAAGTGGAAGGGATCATCTCATTCTGGTTATACTAGTAATAGTGTAGATTGATCATTAGAGAAGTGTATACACCTTACCCTGTCTACCTTGTCATACCTGCCATTTATGTAGTGATCTCTCTTATCCACTCTACATGCCTATCATGTTACTTTTATTTATTTATTGGCTAAAAGTAACTAGACTCGCCAGACTTTATGTATGACCCTTTTGATTCTCCTTCTTTCTTCTGTTCCCCCCAGGTTCTCAAGGAAGAAACATTCGGGCTTAGTTAGGACCCAGATAACATCTTGCTAGGAGCTACTTCTGAAGTATGGCTCAAGTTCTTGTCTCTACTATGGCTTAATTCTTTCAATTGGGGAATTATGTTTTTTTATATTCTTATGTACTCTGTGATGCAAGACAGAAGTTATTTTATTGTAATGGCTTTTGTGACTTATGGTATTGTGGACCACGGTATTATGATTTATGTTTGAAATAAAAATTTAAATTTTTGCTGCTATCTTATTCATATCTGTCTTGTAATTATTCTGTGTCTATTTACATATAAAGCTTCACGAAACTTAATGCATTCCCTTAGTGAGTGACATTAACGGACGTGGGGTGTCACAGATAGGGTTGAGTTCTTCTCTGGTGTTGTGGGTAGATTAGTATGTTTATCTATCCATTTTCACATACTTTATTGTTGAAATTTGTTAGTTGTTTTGTCGCCCACTAAGAGTGTTGTCTGACTCAAGGTTTTATGTTTCCTCTTATTAACTTGGGATGTTCATCCGGTTGTGGATGGGCAGACTAAGTAGCAGGTGACAGGTGATTAGTGAGGACGATGCTGCTGTACGAAGGCGAGCAAGAGGCTAGCGTATTACTTTTACTACTATCTAGTATTTCTTTTTTTTCTTTGTTTGAGTTGCTCTATGAGTATTGTAATGAAGCCTTATGTGCATACTTGATTTTTCCTAAGATGTTGGGTTAATCTTTCAGGATGTTGTGAAAGTTTGAAAAGTTTGCTATATGAGGCTTCAATACTATTACTTGTTGTATATGTTCTACCACATTTTATCCTTGTGCTGTGAGTTTTATGACAGGTTCCGCTTGAGTTTACCTACTGTGATGATCGTCCATAGTAGCCTGGCACACCTTTCAGCGCATTATTCCTCTTGATAAGAGCAGGGGCTATAGGCGGTCGTCACACATAACCAGACGAGTGGTAACACATAGCCACGACTACCGCCCACCTCGGAACAACAGTCCTAAATCCAAAATGCGCATCCTTCATATCAAATAAACCAAGGGACTATAATAATAAAGGAAGAAGTGTTGCCGATATGGGTAGCTGACACGACCCGAAACCCCTGCCCGACTTAGACCGAACTGGAATACGGATTGATTTGAGAACATAATGCATCGGAACACAAAACATGAGAATTTTTCATTGTTATCACAACAATTTACATTAGAGTACAAGAATATCAGAGCACTATAACAAAAACACCATATTACAACTTTAATTTTACAACGGTGGTAAACGCACCGTTGTAATAAATGGGTTTTTACAACGGTGGTAAAAGCACCGTTGTAATAAATGGTTTTTTACAACGGTGGTATAAACACCGTTGTAACTACAACAAAAACACCATATTACAACTTTAATTTTACAACGGTGGTTAAAGCACCGTTGTAATAAATGTTTTTTACAACTTTTTTCCAGAAAAGTTGTAATAAATTTATTTTTAACAACTGTGTTATTTTGACAGCTGTAATAAAAGCCTATCACAACTTTTATTTTTTGACTGTTGTAATATATGACTATATTTTAATATTAATTATTTTCATTAAATAATTTTTAATAATTAATATTTACAACTAATTTGTAATTGACAACCAATTAGTAATTATTAATTAATAATCAATAAATACATATTTAATATTTAATTAAAAATACATCAATCAATAAATAAATAATTCCTACTAATAATTACTAATTAACAACCAATTAGTAATTATTTAATAATAATCAACATATAAATATTAAATATTTAATTAAAAATAATTATTTATAACTACTTCATTATTAAGTACTAGTAATTAATTAGTAAGTAATAACTAATGAGCGGTTAATAATCAATTAATTAATAATCAATAAATAAATAACAATTAATAAATATTTAATTTATAATTAATCATGACTATTAGTAGTAATTAATATTTAGTATATAATATTTTTTAATAAGTAATCGTTGTTGAAAGTTTTTCCAAAATCTTTTGTCAAATATGATCCCTACGGAGGGGGGGTCCAGGGGGGTGGCAACCCCCCTAGGTGGGGGTGCGGGGGCAACGCCCCCGCTAACGGTACATTTTGTGTACTGTTTAGTTGTAAATATTAAAACTTAAACCTGGGGCATGAAATTTAAACGCACGAAATTTAAACGCATGAAACTTAAACCTGAGTACCAATAATCAGACCAAGGATAACTATACTAAAAATTTAAACTTAATTTCAGCCCAGTTTCAGGATCCAACCCATTATTAACGTGCAGCCCTCATTTGATTTACCAAACCCTAACACGCAAGACTCACTCAACAAGGAGCCGCCGCCTATACCTTTTGCATTCCAATTCGCTTGAAAAAAACCCTAGTTCCAAAAGAAAAAAAATGGCGATTACTCTCATTCGTTTTCGATTTCCAGCGTCTCCAAGCATTTTCATCCCCCCTTCGATTTCCAGCATCTTCATCCTCCTTCGATTTCCAGCATCTTCGAGTTCCGAGCTCCTAGCAATCGAGCATCCAACGAGGAAGGACCCGTTTACTGGTTTATTTATTCCCAGCAATCGAGCATCCCAGCAATCTCCGACTTTCGATTTCCAGCGACGTTATTATTGATTTTGAAGACGACGATGAAACTTGGACGGGTGGTGCCAGAAGACTCGATTTTGGGGATCAGAAAATCGACTTTGGGAGAGTGACCAGGCAAAGGCTCGATTTTGTTTACTGGTTTATATATATATTCTTGTTTCTTCTTCAATTCATTAGTTTGGTTCATTTTAAATTCCTGCCTTACTTTCAGTTAATTGTAGGTTGTTTTTCCATTCCTAGTTGATAGTTAATCATAGTTCATAGTGGATAATCATAGTTAATATTCCTAGTTGGTGCACAATACCGATTTAGATTCAACTATATTTGGAACTGGATTCTGCACTAATGTAAATAATTTTTATAGAGGAAAACCTGTAAACATTCAAAACCAAGTGATGACCTCAATTATGTGTCGTTGCTTTTGAGAAAATTGTGTTACGTTCAATATTCTTGTTCAGTTTTTCAACTGAATTTATGCTTTCTCTTTACACGAGCTGAAAAAAAAAGTATTGTTTTTTATTAACTGCAATGGTGTTAAAAGAAAATTACTCATTGTTCAAGATTGGTTGCAGGAAAGAGATTGCTTTCATTGATTGCTTTCATTTAGTGGTTGATTTTGTTTTACGTCTCCAGTTGTTTATAATAATATTAATAATTTTTGCTATTATTTTGATAGGAAGTGATAAAATCATTTCAAGTTTACAAATATCGGAAAGGATTGGTTCTTGGCAGAGATGAGTCATGGTCACAAAGCTCTATTTGAAGGTATGGATATGAAACCATAAGCTATATAATTTTGTTGATGTGCAAAATTATGAGTTATCTCCATCCACATGCGTACTCCAGTTAACAAAATCGCTACATGAGTTGAAATAATTTGTTATAAAAGAGCTAACATGATTGTACACTATTTGATATGTGGCTAGTGCTTCATCCAATCTCTTTTTATTTCGTCTACTCTTTTCAATTTCCTTATAAATTATCTGTTCATTACAGAAATAGTGTAAGACTTATCTAAGAGAGTAATAAAAGCTAATATTTAGTGATTCCGGTCAAGCCAGATCTTATACTGAACTTCCTAGTTTGGATATCTGCCAATTAGCCTTGGACATTTGGACTTGTATCATTTCTTGTCACGTTCAGTCCAACTTGAAATCTATCATTTTGTACAGCTTCAGTTCAACTAAGATCGCTTATATAGTTCTTGTTCAATCAAGTTCATTTATAAAGAAAACTTATTAAATGAGTCCAAATTAGTTGTGGTTGATGTAAATATGTGAGCTGCTACAAGTAGAATGTGTGGACTGCTTGTTAGGTGATATTATCACGTGCTTGTTAGCTGTTTATTTTGTGCACTCACATGTTTTCAATTTTCGTTACATGCATAAATCTATACTGCAGCACTAACAGTTTGATAATTTCTTTCTTAGGAATGGATATTAAGGAGAAAAAGGAGCACAAGGAGATTAACATGAGCAGAAGAAAGTTAGAACTGTTATAAAGTCTTTGTATCTTCAGTTTTGTCAGTGTATTATCTAAAAAAATGATGAGTTTGAAATTAATAATATATTGTTTTCGTTTATGTTTTAAGTTTGTTTGATATCTTCAGTTTTTTTAGATAATATGTTCTGCAATGAATTCTTTTATTAGTAATATGTATATAATTTGTGGATATATTACAATTGTAAAATATAAAAATTGTAATAAAATATATCACAACGGTTATAATTAGTTGTAAAAATTAAAACAACAACGGTGCATAACTGTTGTAATAAACTTATTACAACGGTGGAAAAAAGTTGTAAAATATACATATTACAACGGTGTTGCAACAGTGCAGAAAAGTTGTAAAAAATATTAGGCTATTACAACTTCTTAATACACGACGGTTTGCCCACCGTTGTAAAATGTATATTACAACGGTGTTCCACCGTTGTAATAGGGTCATTTTGTTGTAGTGGAGTGCGGAAAATAAATATACAACGGAAATACAAATATCAGCGAATAAATAAATTACATAGCAGCGGAAAACATTAACTAACACAGTTGAAGGAAATACATGTATACAAAGCTTTCCAGAGAATAGCTCCAACCGTAATCCAGAATCTTGTGAAAAGAAAAGATTTATAAAAACGAAAACTACTAGCTGCCCATGTGGAAAATATGGGCACCCAGAGTTTAGGTGGAAAACTACGAGTCAGTTATGGGACTGGTATAAGAGCTACAAACAATTATTAAAACTTGACTTTAAAATACGGTAAATCATGGGACCATGCCATATGTCATGTAACGGGTTTCCTCAACATGAATATAAGTTTAAAATATAAAACAACGCAATGCTTTTTGGAAAATGAAACCATTATAAGACTCAAGTCCCATCACACACTGCAACGTAAGCCGGAGGATGGAGTTTTACCTTATAATAGCCAGAGATGCTTGGTACGCCTTAAAACAAATATTTTTTATATTATTATAAGTGCATAGTGTATAAAACAACTTCGAATATAAATGTATCAATCATAGACGACATAGTACCTAATCCTACTATGTCATCATATAGGTTTACAACTAAAACCGAAAGTCACGTATTGGAAACTGGATTTCCATCATGAGTCAAGGAAAGGGCCTCCTTTCGATTCGAATTACCTCCAGCAAGATGTCTAGGATCACACCTATGGGCAACCCTTGGCTCTTGCAGGGTCGGTCCATACCTAACGTTTGTGGATTGGTTATTCCTGAACAATACGTTTCCCAGTCCTATTGGACCTACAACCTGGTCATTACGTCGACCATATGAGCCTTTTACAGCCTTATATCTGAGGCACCTCACTATCTGTCATCCACATAAGTAAAATGTATGGGCTCCCTTCCATGACATCACTCCAAGCTAGAAAGAAAGGCATGCACTCCATGTTGTCCCTAGTCCCGTTTTGACTCATACCTGGGTGTGAAGCTCGCAAATTAATGTTATACACAAAGCAGCTCTATATTAAAGCAATGCTTTGATCATCATCAACAAAGCTCTGCTTTTCAACAAAAGCTTTGATCATTGCATCTCAACATGCCACATTGTCAACTCATACAATACAACTGATGTCTACCGATATATAACCTTTGAGCTCGTACGTCTCAGAGAAGGGTGTTAAGCTAAGAGAATAAATTCTCCACCACCAAACAGATATATATCTAGTAGAGATCAATTAATATAGCAAAAACTACGATGTCAGACGCACAATCCATTTGCAAGTTCGTTCTGGGTTCGAACGAAACCGGAGGCACCTTATTCCTCATCCCACATGTCTAATACAGGAGAGAGGTCCTCGCATATCCGGTCAATCTCCAAGTACGCTTGGACATCCACCACTTATTACCTTGTCTTAAGGGATCATCCCAATCAAAACATCAGTAATAGCCCAAATGATGTGAAATTCTTCAGTCTTCAACCACCTTCTTCAAATCTTTGACTTTTAATCGTCGCAACAGTTATTCAGAATGGGTTAAACCCGGTTTTCCGAATAACTCGTGTATCTTACAATCAATGATAGATAAACACATCATACGCCTCATTCCAATCCAGAATATTATTTTATTCAAATATTCTTTATACTGAGAATTCCTACAAATCTTATCAAAGATTGTCTCATTTAAACTTCTTGTTTAATCCATTCCTTGGAAATCATTTCAAAAGATTTTATAATATCTTTTCACGACTAAACCAGATTAAGGTTTGAAAAACTTGTAACGACCCGCATTCTACACATCGGAGGATCGTAAAATATTTATTCCATTTTCATACGAAGTTATATGGTCGTGTAACTTTGGGAAGCGGCAATTGGGGTCATTTCCCATGTCCTTGATTTTTGCTGATTTTTTAAAGGACCATTTTACCACTGGCGAATCTTGTTTCGCCTATAACTTTGATTGGTAAGGAGTTTTGACCTAAAACCACTTTCATTGGATTCAGATGATGGTTTACCTTTCCATAGAGTGGTCACATTAATCAAACGGACTTAGTTTGGGAGATATGGCTGAAATAAGGTTTGAAGATGGAAAAACAGCTTAATTGGGCTTAACGGGGCTAGACCCATAACCATTTCAGGATTAGGGTTATGGGAGGGTTGAAAGGGTTTGGAAAACATTTCATTTCAGTTTTCCAGCCTAGGCAAACCTCTCTTAAACCCTAGCAATGGCCTCTATCTCATAAATCACTCCCAAATCACTCCCAAATCACCTTTTAATCGCATTTTAAGCAAAATATCATCAAATCAAGGCGGATTAGCATCAAATCAGAGATAGAGTTGCTCCTACGCATAGGAATCCGTGCCATGACAGTAAAGTTTCATATCTAAGATATTATTTGTGGCTAAGTTGAGTGATTTGCACTTTTATTCACTAATTACGGCTAATTAGGGGTGATTAGTGATAATTAACGAAATTATGCATCATAAAAATCTAGAAAAATATGAAAAAATTCTAAAATATTATTTTATGCCTCTATTAGAAATTTGAATTAATTTTTCTAATCCTATAGTTAAAACATAGTTAAGGGGATTAAGGGGAAAACATGAGTTTTGGGTATGTTTGATCCATATTAACATGTTAAAGTGTTGTTTTGGTGCTTGTGGTTGATTATATATGTTGTTACTGCTGTTTGGATGTTTCATGATTGTATAGGAAACTTAGAATGGTCGAAAACGTCGTCGTGTGGCGTAAATAGCTTGTTGGAACACTACAGGGAAGTGCAGCTCGTGACTAAGGGATCGTGACATGGATATCACAAACCGAGTGGAAGGGCCACGACTCGAGCTCCACGAATCATGAACCGACCGCGAACCCACTCGCGAAGCACCCCTCGAACCAAACCAGACAGGACCCCACAAACCGCTGCATGTACCACGAACCGACCTAGTGCATTGCTCACGAGCCGAACCGCCATGAGGATTCACAAACCGGTGGAGCACCACGAGCCGGACCCAGGAGGACCACAAACCGATTCCCACGACCTGGTTTCGAGCACTACGAACTGTGAACCGGAGGAGACGAGGACCACGAACCGAACCGGAGAAGACCAAAACCCAAGATGCAAAGGAATTCCAAATGAGAGGTTATTACTCAGGATCTAGATGAGAACCAACGAGTTAACTTCATGAGTTGGACTTTGCTGCGGGACGTGTGAAAAGGGGTTGTCGATATCTATAACTTTGATTCACTATTGATGGGGCGCATTGACTATGGACCAGTGCACTGGGGTCAAAGTTGTATGGAGTTAAACTCCATCAGGGCCCCCAAGGGCATAGTGGTCGTAGTGATGATTGTATGGAGCTAGGCTCCGTCATGGCCCCAATGGTTCTGGTGACTAAAGTGGTGGATATCATATGCTTTATGCACCGAGTGAGAGATGTGAGGATGATTGCTATGTTTGATGTTTGCTATCACCATGACATGCACACTCCCATTTTTACACCATATGTTAGTGTTACCTTAGAGTATTGTACATCTTGTTGTGCTAACTCTTTGGTTACAGGTCCAGGTTCAGGTATGATTATTTATACCTATTATTGCTTTATTTTACTGCTATCGCTCATACCAGACTTTTGTCTGATCCAGAGTTTTATGTCTTTTCTTATTACTCTGGGTGCTCCTAAACGGGAAGACTAGAGACAAGTCAGGTGATTATGCACGAGTAGCTGTCCGGAGATAAGCAGGAGGCTTCCACGTACTATTTACTATTCTCTCTATGTTGTTGTTGGTCACTACTTTGGGCATTCATAATGTACCTTTTCTATTTTTCTTTAGAGACTGTATTTTGAAGTTGTAATAATGGTTTGTATCATAAGCTGTAGTTTGGATTCCGCTGCTATGTTGGACATGGTTTAGTTTTTAGCTTATGCACTGTCTCGCCTGTTCATATCTAGTTATGCTATTATTATATTTCATTCCATGCGTTGTGAGATATACTACAGGTTCTTTGATGATTCATAGTTTCAAATCTCTTTCTTTTGACGACCATCACGTGCAAGTTGGACATTGGCACATCGCATTTTGAGGGAAATGTCGGTAGTGCGGGGCGGGTCGTCACAAAACTACTCAGGATTATAGAGCCTTACCGAAGTAGTCATTCATTTTATTATCCCTATCTCAACTTATTCATCCCATGGAGAAAAACTGATAGTACTTCATATCTAACACTCATCGTGTTATCAGTAGATTTAATTACCATTTCACGTTCCAAATCTAATTATAGATTTAACTATCGCATGGAGTAAATTGGTGGTACTCCATCGTGAATACTTCTTGTGTTTGGTAAATGTAGTTACCATTTAACTTTCAATCTAATTAAAGATTCATTAAAACTTCAACTTAGTTTCTAATATCTAAAATCATTACTTAATGATTATTCGGCTTTAGGAAATTAATCATGTATTTAACTGGGTCGAAGAACAAATGTCAATTAAAACACTGCTCACTACATACCCAAAATCAACTTCCATTAATATGGAATCTTCACGTAAATCTGAACAATTTATAAATGATATAAATTTCTGTATCAGACTAATACTACAAGTGGAATAACAACAAAGCTTTTTTAAATTCAACAAATAGTGAAGGCCTTCCTATATAGAAACCAATTTCGATTATTATTAATCGAATTTCATTCAATTAAAATTTAATTAAATAAATTGGAAAACTTTTCTAAACCATAATTAAAAGATGTATTCCATTCACAAATGGGTTCAAGAACAATATTATTAAAAATACCATTCACGACAAACCAAAAATTCACTTTCCTTTTCATTCCAATTTAATTTATTAAATTGGAAAGCTTCCATTAAATATTAATTAAAAGACTTATATCTCAAATTCCATTTTCAACTAAGTTTAAGAACAGTGTTATTAAAGACATCGTTCACAACAAACCCAAAGTCCAATTTCATATTAAATACATGCTTTTGAATAGAAATCATATCGACTTATATTCAATATTAATTTCTGAAACCAACAAATATTGTATTGGAATAACGATACCTATACCTTCTAAATTCCTCAACAATATTTGTATAATCACGAAATTCAATGCAAAATCATCTGAAAATAATTTCTATCCAAATCCTTTCCAATTTATTGTTGTAAAGCTCTGTTTATATCAAAACCACTTTCTAAGTCCATTTCATTATATTAAAACATTGGATTTCATTTCTAGTTGTAAAGCAACACTTTCAGGTAAATAATAACATTTTTCTTTCAAACCACGGAATATTTAATCCAAACTTTATGCAAATCATTTCTTATGATTTTTATCATAACTTATTCATAATTTTAATAATTTTATTAAGGACCTTACAGTCGGTTTCCACTATCGGCCACCGAACTGCTTCCATAGCGACATTTTCCAAATTTTATTTTGGCATATTAAAATATCCAACCGTTAGAATTCAAATCACTTATATTCATTTGGACGGACTTTTTGATACAAACCTAATGGTTCCAGTTTCAGGAGAATTTGAGGGTCAGATCTCCTGTTGTATCCATTCGAAGTTATGGGTTGAACTTCGCGAACTATCTTTTAGCAACATGTCCTATTCAAACCCGAATTCGATTTATAAAATTAAAATAAAGCGATATACTTCCAAATCAATTTTATAAATTCTATAAAATATATCTATATATTCACCTTTGAAAACGTGTTTTAGTTGTTTATCTTCAAAATCTTATCTACGCTTCCATCCAAAATCAGACATCGAAATCAAACTTCGACTTTTCATTGAATATTATATTATAAAAATATTTATTATTATTCTGAATTAGAATGAAATTCAATCAAATATCATATAATTTCACTAACATGAATTATTACATCCAACAATAGTTGTAAAGAATTATGAACATCTAAATAACATCCATTATGCACCTATATTCATATAAGCTTCAATCAAATAATTGACGCTTATTTTAAACTGTCAGTCAATCGATCAACATACAAACTGCATAAAAGGGAGATGTGAAGTCAAATATCATCCCAAGACCCATGTGGGGTTTTCAGCCAACAAATAATCAAGTTAAATTAACTATTAATTCATGAATTTAATCATAACCAGTTCAACTCAAATTATTTTCCTATCTAACCAATTTCACTTAAACAAGCGATGATAAATTCATTCTTTGAATTATAAATGTATATTTAATCCAATTTCAACTACCACTAATATTTTAACATCATTTTAGCATGTTAATTAACTCAACATCACATCCAAATCATAATAAAATTAATCATTCATTCATCCATATGGTTTTTAAACAATTTATGATGTATAACTGTAAAAAAAATCAGTTTGAGTGAGAAGCTCTCACATTGGTCGTTTTCCGCTAAATAACGACAAATGGTGGATTGACCGAATCAGACGTTTTCTTCCGCCAAAAATATAGACGAACTCCAAATCACTTCAAATCAGTTTCATTGCAAAGCTTTTGTTTGATACGGTCCCAACACATCTTGAATCGTTGAATTCCGATCTTGTACGAAAATGTTATGATTTTTTACAAGTTTGCATACACGGTTAAATCAAACATTTAACAACTTGTTTTGATTTTAACTACATAGACTATATAAACTAAGCAATAAATTCTCACTCTAAGCATTCTAAAATCACGACACTTCACCATAGGCGCTCTGCGCACTTGCTACAAGCTAAAAATCTCGCCTTTCCTCGCCAAATCAACCCCAAATTTATGGCATGCACTGGATCTCGCGTTCAATAGAGTTTTAAGCAAGAAAGCTATCGTTTTTAAGGGCATTTGGGCATGCTGTCTGGTGCGGTACAGCGGAGGTGGGTGATGTGGCGGGGCTTTGGAGTGGTGTCGTAGCTATGTTGGACCCATAAAAGGAGGTAGGAAGTGAAAAATGGGAGAAAGGAAGGGTTTTTAAGTAAAAAGAAGGAGGAGGGAAGGGGAGGTACGGCGGCGGCACAGGGGGGTGGCGGCGGTGAGTGGCGCTGGGATGGCGGGTCAGGTGGGTGGCAGCAAAAAAGGGGAGGAGATGGCCATTATTTGGAAGAAAGGAGGAGGAAAAAGGATGAAGGAGAAAGAAGAAGGAGGAAGGTAAAAAGAAAAGAAAAGAGGGGGTTTTAACAATATTGCCACCCCTCACGCGGATCGCTGACATGGAGTGATCCCGTGAGTTCCAACAAAACCATCTTGGCCCATTGGATGACCTTCGTTTTAATTTAAGTTCGATAATTTTACGTTTATAAAAGTGTGCTAGTTAGCATCCACCTTTTTTGATCGCACGATCACAAATTAATTTTGTTTGCAATAAAATTTTCGATTCCGGCAATAAACGTAATTCTGGATCCAACGGAACAGGTTTCATAAAATTCTGACTTTGTTTGACCATTCATTTTATTTTTTGATCGTGTTTCAGTTTGATTTCAATATGCGATTTTAGCGTATGTTTTATTCTCGCATGCCTACACGCTAGCTCCAAAAATTATGTAAATTGGAATTCTGCCACTATTCGACGCTACGAATCTGAAAAAAGTTTCGTCGGTATCTGAGGTCATCTCAACAATGTTCCATTGTAAACTACTTGTTATTATCACATCGAATGGTTTTATCTCGCACGACAACATGCTAGTCCGTTTAGTGCGAAATTTGAAATCTAGCAGTAATTTAATATTCTGAATCCAACAAAATTAGTTTCATCGAAAACAGACGTCATTTGCTAAATGTCCATTTTTAAGGGCTATGTAATATTAAAACATTAATAAATTCCATGGCGACTATTTTAGTTTTGAGGACATAACTTACATTTTATAATGTGAAATCTAAATTTTTTCACTTTCCTTAGAAAGATATTGTTAAATAGATCCTAACGTTTCTTGTTTTACCGAAATCCGACTTATATTGAATTATGTGTTTTCATCTAGAGTTTTAAACATATTATTACGCTACTGCGACGTTACGAGTTCATTTCAATTAAATTTTAAATTCTTACATTCAAACTTCATTTAAAATAAATTCTAAGTCATTTATTCTCAAAATAAATCATTTAAAATAATTAATTTCAATGAAAATCAATTAAAATAAATTTTAATTTGGTTCCAAAATTCCCGGTTGTTACAATCTCCCCCACTCCAAACTTTTCGTCCCCACAAAGGAAAGGAGCTGAAAGTCGTTTACTTAACCAACTCAACTTTCATTCTGCCTTGAGTTCTTCAACTTTTCAGTTTCTAAGAACTTTCAATTTTTCCTGAAATTTGGCTAATGCATTAAATTTCTAAAAAAATTCGACATAATCTCCTTTGTACGAGTTGATCTGAACAAACGTAAATGGCCTCTAAAGGTACTCATATCTCTCTCTCTCTCTCTCTCTATATATATATATATATATATATATATATATAGAGAGAGAGAGAGAGAGAGAGAGAGAGAGACACACACACACCCCCAAACACATGCACACAAAAACAAAACAAAGCAATTGTGACTTATCTACATCTAAGGGAGATGCGTAAAAAAAAAAATCATCCCTTGACCCTGTGATGGGATTAGTCGCGATCCATGTTCCTTACCTACATACAAGAGAGATGTGTATATTTCTGTCATCTCAAGATCTATGTAGGGTTTGTTATTAAATCCTGCAATTTATTGTTATATGTTTATTAAGTCCACAATCCATAATTCAGTCCACAATTCAGTCCTCGCCATACAAGCATCAAATAATTACATGCTCATATGGTAATTCAAACCTCGTCATATAAGCATAAAACAATTACATGCTTATATGGATATGCTATGCTATGCGGTCCACAATATATGATATGCGGTGTAGTCCATAATTGTTCACTATCCTATGGTGTATGCTTAATTTCACACAAGCAACCATCACAACGCATCCAATTCACTCACAACAATAGCGATAATCAAATGGCGCAACCAATATAATAAATATGTACCTTTTTGTTGGGTATGCAAATTTTATTCTTCTTCTTTACCTTTATGCAACAACCTGTTCGACATATACATATGTTAATCTAAACTAATATTCAATTCAGCTCAACATTATATTTGATTTGGCTTGATTTACCTTTCATTCTTATATTGGTTTTGTTATTCCAATATTTTTTATTTTAACTAATTATCACACATCACAACCAGCAATCAATTGGTTAATTTACTTTCCAAACATATAACTTTTATATACTCAAAAATATATTCTTAATAAAATCGGATTATATATATAATCCAAAATACGTTACTTATAAATGTGTCACTCTTAACTCATTCTAGGGCATTACTAACCCCATCCCTAGAGAGATTCTCATTCTAAGATACTACTGATCCTATCTCTAATGAGTATTCTTTAACAGGATATCACTAAACCTATCTCTGATGAGTTCTTTCGTTTAGCTCTAATGTGTCTTTTTCTCGAGCTTTTTGAACCAAAAGGTCTGATACTAGGCTGACACGACCCGAAACCCCCGCCTGGCCTAGACCAAACTGGAATACAGATTGCTTTGAGAAAACGACGCATTGGAACACAAAATAAGAGAAATTTTCATTGCTATTACAATAATTTACATCAAAATACAAGAATATTAGAGTAAAAATAAATATACAGCAGAAATATAAAATCAGAGAATTAATAAATTACATTGCAGCGGAAAACATCAACTAACATAGCTGAAGGAAATGCACAGATACAAAGGTTTACAGAGTATTGCTCCAGCTGTAATCCACTATTCTGTGAAAAGAATAAATCTGAAAAACCAAAACTGCTAGCTACCCATGTGGAAAATATGGGCACCCATAGTTCAGGTGGAAAACAATAAATTCCGAGTTAGTCATGGGACTGGAATGAGAGCTACAAATAATTATTAAAGCTTAGCTTTAAAATAGGGTTACCATGGGACCATGCCGTATGTCACGAAATGGATTTCCTCCACATGAATATCAGTTTAAATCAGTTTAAAGTATAAAACAACGCAATGCTTTTAGGAAAATGTAGCCATTATAAGATGCAGGTCCCATTACACAATGCAACGCAAGCCGAAGGATAGAGTTTTACCTTATATTAGCCAAAGATGTTTGGTACGCTTTAAAATAGATATATTTTTATACTATTTTAAGTGCATAGTGTATAAAAATTCTTCCAATATAAATGTATCAATCATAGATGCCACAATACCCGATCCTACCATGTTGCCATATAGGTTTACAACTAAAACCGAAAGTCGCGTATTGGAAATTGGATTTCCATTATGAGTCAAGGCAAGGGGTCTCTCCTTTCGATTCGAATCACCTCTAGCAAGATGTCCAAGATCACACCTATGGGCAAACCTTGGATCTTGCAGGGATGGTCCACACCTAACGTTTGTGGACTGGTTATTCCTGAACAATACGTTTCGCGGTCCTATCGAACCTACGACGTGGATGGTACGTCGACCATATGAACCGTTTACGGCCCTATATCTTAGGCACCTCGCTATCCATCATCCACGTAAGTAAAATGCTTGGGCTCCATACCATGACATCGGTCCTAGCTAGAAAGAAATGTATGCACTTCCTATTGTCCCTAAAATCGTTTTTGACTCATATTGGGGTGTGAAGGTCGCGAATTAACGCTATACAAAAAGGAGCGCTATATAAAAGCAATGCTTTGATCATCATTCACAAAGCTCTGCTTTTCAACAAAAATTTTGATCATTACATCTCGGCATGCCACATTGTCAACTCATACCATACAATTGATGTCTATCAATATATAACCTCTGAGCTTGTACGTCTCAGAGAAGGGTGATAGAATAAATTATCCGCCACCAAAATAGATATATATTTAGTAGAGATCAATTAATATAGCATAAACTACGATGTCAAACACACAATCCATTTGCAAGTTCGTTTTGGGTCTGAACGAAACCAGAGGCTCCTTATTCCTCGTCCCATATGTCTAATACAAGATAGAAGCCCTCGCATATCCGGTCGATCGCTAAGTACGTCTGAGCGACCACCACTTATTACCTTATCTTGGTGAATCAGCCCAATCAAGACATTAGTAATAGCCCAAATGATGTGAAGATCTCTGGTCTTAACCATTGTCTTCAAATCTTCAACTTTTAATCGTCGTAACAGTTATTCAGAATGGGTTAAACCCAGTCTTTTCTAATAACTTGCTATCTTATAATCATGTGATATATAAACACATCATATGCCTCGTTCCAATCCAGAATATTCTTTTATTCAAATATTCTTTATACTGGGAGTTATCCCCGCAAATCTTACCAAAGATTATCTCACTTAAACTTCTTGTTTAATCGATACCATGGAAATCATTTAAAAAAAATTATATTATCTTTTCACAACTTAAACCAGATTAAGGTTTTTAAAACTAGTTGGGATTATCGAGCCTTACCGAAGTAGTCATTCATTTTATTATTCCAATCCCAACTTATTCATCCCATGGAGCAAAACTGGTAGTACTATATATCTTGCATACATCATGTTGTCAGTAAAATTAATTTTCCTTTCAGGTTCCAAATCTAATTAAAAAATTTACTATTGCATGGAGTTAAACTGGTGGTACTCCATCTTGAATACTTCTCGCGTTTGCTAAATGTAGATACCATTAACTTTCAATCTAATTAAAGATTCATTAAAACTCCAACTTATTTTCTAATCTCAAAAATCATTACTTAATGATTATTCAGCTTTAAGAAATTAATCCTTTCTTTAACGGGGTTAAAAACAAATGTCATTTAAAACATTTCTCACTATAAACCCAAAGTCAGCTTCCATTAATATGGAATCTTCATGAAAATCTGAACACTTTATAATCGATATAAATTTCTATATCAGACTAATACTATAAGTGGAACAGCGACAAAGCCTCTTTGAATTCCATAAATAGTAAAGGCCTTCCTTTACATAAACCCATTTCGATTATTATTAATCAAATTCCATTCAATTTCAATTTAATTAAATAAATTGGAATTTTTTTCTAAACCTTAATTAAAAGATTTATTCCTTTCACAAATGGGTTCATGAGCAGTATTATTAAAGATACCAATCATGATAAACCCAAAATCCACTTTCCTTTTCATTTCGATTTAATTTATTAAATTGGAAAGCTTCCATTAAATCTTAATTAAAAGACTTATATCTTAAATTCCATTTTCATCTGGGTTTAAGAATAGTGTTATTAAAGACATCATTCACAACAAACTCAAAGTCCAATTTCATGTTAAATACAAGCATTTGAATAAAAATCATATCGACTTATATTCAATACCAAATTCTGAAACCAACAAATATCGTATTGGAATAACGATATCTATATCTTCCAAATTCCTCAACAATATCCGTATAATCACGGAATCCAATACTGAAACATCTAAAAATAATTTTTATCCAGTTCCTTTCCCATTTATATGTTGGAAAGCTCTGGTTATATCAAAACCACTTTTTAAATCCATTTCATTATATTAAAACATTGGATTTTCCTTCTAGTTGTAAAATAACACTTTCAGATAAAAAATAGAATTTATCTTTCAAACCTCGGAATGTTTAATCCAAGCTCTTTTCAAATTATTTATTATGTTTTATCATAATTTATTCATATTTTTAATAATTTTATTAAGGCCCTTACAACTGGTTTCTAATATCGGCCACTAATTCGCATCCATAGCGACCTTCTCCAAATTTGATTTTGACATGTTTAAAACTCCAACCATTAGAATTCACTATAAGAAAAATGATTTTTTATTGCGAAAATTAGTGGTGTTTATTTGCAAATGCTAGTAAAGGTGTTTTCACTCATAATATAAACGCAGCAAAAAAATTACTTTCCTGCCTAAGAAAAATTAGTGCACGTGGTCCAAAATAAATGTGACCATCTATTTTCTGTCCTCTCCCCCGCTCATACTTACACTTTTTTAACCCTAATTCCCTTTCCCTCAAATCCCTCTGACGAATTAAATTTCTGATCGTTATCTCCTCTAGAAAGCAACCCAAATCCCTAACTAAAACGTAGCATACGTTAAATCGTGAAACCCTAACCACCTTCAGTGGATTGCAAACTTCTCTCAAGTCTCTTGTGTTGTCCATGTGCTTTGTTGTCCTCTCCCTCAGATCTGGATACACCATCGAACCCTAACCCACTTACAAAGAATGAACTCGTTACTTTTCAAATTGACCTGCAGGCCGTATTCCTTCTGAAGAATTCCTTGTTCCAGGCCAAACAAAGAAAAAATTAGGAAGGATAAAATCAAGCCTTACTTAGGTATTTCTATTTTACAGAAGATTTAAAATTTGTATACTTATTTTCTTCTATGATTGGGATCTTCTAAAAAAATATTCGATCTTCTAAAAAAATATGTATAGAGGATGAAAGACTTTTTTTAATTTCGTTGCTTTATAATCGAATATTTAGAAGTATACATTATCTCCGTAAGTAGACAAATGAAATTATTTTATTGCTTCATATTATTACTTAAGAACCTAATAGTGAAAGTGATGTTTACTTAGAGATACTATGTAACGACCCAGATTTTTCGAACATTTTATTTTAAATATTTAAAATGGATTTAAATATTTTGTTGATAATATAAATGAATTTTTATATTTATGTTATCGATTTCGATTTAATATCGAATATATGTACAAAGTAAATTAAATTCAAATTTAAAACTGAATTAAAGTCAGTTCAAATAATCAATACGAAATTCTATTTGAATCAGAATAATAATATTGGTTTATTTTTGAAGAATAAATTGTTTTGAAATTTACTTTAGATTGATTTAAATTAATATCAACTCCAGATGATCAGTTGAGACTTCGTGACCTATCCCAGTGTGTTCAGAACAGTGTTATAACCCTAGGAACGACCGTTGTTGGGTTCGGAAGGGAGTTCAGCATCACGGATTATTTTGATTTGAATTATATTGGTTCAAAAACAATTTAAAACTAAAATAAATAAAATTAAGTGGACTTCCTTCTGCCAACTAAAAATATACCGTGGCCTTTCCTTCTCCTCAAATTCAAAAGGCTTAGAAATCAGACACGTCTCTCTCCTCATCTCCATAGAAAAACATTGATGAAATGACTCATACTCCTTGTTCCCGTTCGCCCCTATAAAAGAAACTACTCGCAATTCCTTAATCCCCAAATCCTCATTCATTTTTATTTCCAAGCAAAAATAAAGGTCGTTCCTTTCCTTTTAGCTCTTCAATTCAAAATCTCGTTCTGTAATAAATAATAAAAATGGTAGCGATAAGAAATCGTGATTTTGGGATCCTCTTGTAGGTCGACTTGGGAGACTGGACGCTCATATTGAGGTGAATCCGATGTTGAGGTAACGATGGTTGAGAAGCAGGCACTGGTGACTGTCGCGATTTCTACTTAAGGCGCAAACTATGATGAAGCTCGCATACGGTCTTAGAAGGGGCGGTTGTCCAAAATGTCGCGAGTTATACACTGAGAGAATTTTGGGTATCATAATTTAGAGTAAGGGTTTCGGAGAGAAGGGAATCGATCGTTGATTCAAGCAGGATGCGATTGGGGTGAAGGTTAACAACTCATACCAGTGCCTGGTGCATTCCCGTCAACATAAATATTGCAAGCTGAGTCACAACAAGGAAGAGATGATCGAATAACTGTAAGGTGCGTAAAGGTAAGAAAAAATGTGATGTTTGGGGGAAGTGAAATCTCGAATTTTGTGAAGTCGCTGTTTTTATGGACAGTAGAAGATGTAGTTGAACTATTTGTTTCAGCAGTATGGTGTGAATTTGGGAAGCAGTTCAAACACTGTGTGAAGGGAGTTAAGGTGGTTTGTTGCTGGCCTATGTGTGGAGTTGTTTAGAATGGTGATAAAAGGATAGAAGTGGTTTGTGCAGTGAAAAAGGGGAGTATGGAACCGTGTTTGTTCAGGAATGATATATGTACAAGTAACAGTTTGATGGTGATGTTATCAATGGGATGAGTTTGTGACAATGGAGATTTTGAGGAGGCAGAACTATGTTTTGGGAAGAGACTTAACAAGAGAAAAAAATGGTTAAGGTAATTAATTTATTGCTTAAATAAATTTAAATAAATTTTGTATGTACGTGTGTATATATAAGATCTTGTTAAATAATTAATGTATATTGAATGTATACAATATTTTAGCAAATGAAGTCAGTCAAATAAATCATAGCTACGGGATACCAAATCGGAAATTAAAATGGAATCAGAGTGAATGGGAAAATAAAAATCACGGTGAGTTTATGATTTAATTAGAATTATTTTTAGTTGTTAAAAATAGTTGATTGTTGCTTGGATGCATTTAAATATTTTTGTGTTGAATATATATATATAGTTATTTAGGCTTGACTATTATATATATATATATTGGGTTGATGATTGGATTGTTCCCGCAGTCTCATTAGCGGATGCCCGCAGTTTCATAGCGGAAGGTTTCCCTATGCGCCCCACAAATATATATTAGTGGATGACCTTCATAACGCGATATCCTGCCTCGAATCAGGATGGGTATTACTATGTTGACTGACGTCTGTGGATGCAGGAAAACAGGTTGGAGGGATCCAACTGGATCCCTCAAAAATATATTATCTGTTTGTTTATTTGTTTTCACATATACTATCATATATGATGTGTTAGAAAACCTGAAATAAATATTGGTTGTGTGGTGTTTAAATATCACTGGGCTTAAATGTTGATATTTAAAAAAAAAATCGAAAAAGGAAATTTCCAGAGTTAAAAGGGGAAATTCTTTTTTTCTAAAATAGAATTTGAAATTTGAATAGAATAAAAATATTAACTTGTTTTAAAAGAATAAAAACAAGTATTTCTTTTATAAACGAAGTTTATAAATGAAGTGAAAAGAATTATCATTGGATAATTCAGAAATAAAAATACAAGTGTGAAATTGAAAAGGGAAATCTATTTTCCAAAAGTAGAAATATCGATTTTAAAAGAAATTGAAATCGAGACTTGTTTAAAAATGAATAAAGAAAATTTAAATAATTTGAATATAGAAATTCGAATGGGATTTAGATATAGAATTTGAATATAGAAATTCAAATGGGATAATTTGAATATAGAAATTCAAATGGGATTTAAATAATTTGAATATATAAATTCAAATGGGATTTAAATATATAATTTGATTATAGAAATTCAAATGGGATTTAAATAATTTGAATATAGAAATTCAAATGGGATTTAAATATAGAATTTGAATATAGAAAGTGAAATGGAGTTTGAATATAGAGAATTTGAAATAGAATTTGAAATGGGGATTTCAATATAGAATTCAAATAGAGTTGAAACGGAATTTGAATATAGAATTCAAATAGAATTGAAATGAAATTTGAATATAGAAGATCGAAGTATAAATAAATTTATTTTCGAGTTAGGGAAAATCGACAATTTTAGAAGATCGTAAATATTATGTTGAATTGGAAAATTGGATTTGATATATATTAAAAATATACCAGAATGGAGTTGAATTTATTATAAACGAAGTTAAAACAATTATATTTATAAATATAATTAAAGCGAACTCGCCGTAGCGCGGCAGTTCGTAAATTGGTGTTTCGAACTTCAATTGAGTATACAGAACTCAATTGAAGTCGGAATTCTTTAAAACAAGAATCGTCAGGACCGATTTGATAATAGTTTTCTAATGGAAGAGAAAAATCTAGATTTCGGCTTAAAGATTTTGAGTTAGGTCAAAATCAAATTTCTAGAAAAGCAGCGCCATAATCGTTTAAAAACCATAATGGTTTATTTATATAAATAAAGGGATTTTTAAATAAATAAAAACCGAATGTTCATTAGAAAAATCTGGACTTGAGTTAAAAAATAAATGTGAACTCAAGTGAAGTAAATGAAATGATTTTTGGAACAATAATCATATTTTTGATTATTGAATAGAATTAACTAAGTAGAAGAGAAATTAGTTAATCAAGGTTTGAATCGAAATAAGACTTTGAAAGGTGAATTAGATTTGTAATGTATATTCGAAATCGAATATGAAGTTTGAATTGAAATTAGAATTCAATTAGTTTACAAACAAGTCAAGAGTATATTAAACATGCTATGTTCAAATATAAAGTGAAATACACAAAAGTGCTAAGTAACAAATTAAATAACGGATTAAGTTAAAAACTATTGGAATGAGTGGAATAAAATTGGGAATGGGAAGATATATGTTAAACAGGTTTGGAAGGAAGTATAGAATTGAAATAGATAGAGTGCTCGACAAAAATGTATGTATTTAATTCATATATGAGATTCTATGCGCCTATCGGCAAGCTGCTTGGCCTTTTCTTTTGGATTGGTGAGGGCCATGGGAGGCTATTTAAAATATCCCGATGCTCCTAGTACAAAGGAGGTTATGGAGAATTTTTTCGGAAATTTAAGGAGTTAGAATATTTGTAAGAAATTTGATAACTAGAATCTATATACCATATATAGAAGTCGATAAGAAAACGAACTTAAAAATAGAATAGTATAATCAAAAAGGTAGACTAGGAATAAAATCTCATAAGAATAGAAAGAGAAAGTGTATACGTGTTTAAAAGTGAATAAGTAGTTGTATGGTATTGATTATTTGAGTAAGTAGTCATATCTGTTTTGACGTTATAAATGTTATTCATTCAAGGTCAGAGAGGTAGTTATACCCCAACTTGATTGATTTCATTATTAACAAATAAATAGTAAGATTTCAGGCTTGAAGATCAATGCTGGATAATCCGTTTTAACCCAAATAAGTGTAAACTTGGAAATAGAATAATAAATATTTCCTAGGTATAGAAATAAACGAGATCAGAAAAGAGATAAGTAATTGGAATATTTTCCAATTATAACTAGCATATATTTTCTAAGTTTAAGAAAATAAAGGAAGGAAATATTTGGGAATGTTTTCCAAATAGCGTAAAAGGCCAATATGGTTATTCAAAATATTTGGTTAACAAATATTGATAAGGAAATGGAGAAGAGATTTAATTAATGAAATATTAATAAAAGAGCCCAATGATTTGTTTGATATGTTGAATGACACTTGTTTTCTTCGATAGTTAAATCATCGACTATCGAAACACTTGTTTCTATTCGATAGTTAAATCACAGACTATTGAAGTTTAGACCATCGTTGTTAATATGGAGAGACCGGTTGGATTATTATCCAAATAACCACTCCGTATTGGCTGTAGCATTGCGAATCAGATTAAATGAAGATAATCAAAGACGGAGTAGAGTGCAAGGGCTTTTTCCAGTTATGGAAATTGTGCCTTCGGTTTCGTTCAGTCCCAGAACGATGTAAATGGACGAATGTCTGACAAAGTATTTCCAATGATCGAATGGGTTGGTCTGTATAAATATATACGGTTGCAACGGATTTATTCCCTTAGCATAACATCCAGAATATTTTTGTAAACCAATTAGTGATAAACGGATCTGATAATGTGGCATTCAAAGTGATTGTGTTATCAATGAATGGAAAGTAATCGTAGCCTCTGGCCTCAACAACCGGGAAATGACAAAAATCGGGCAGGCAACATGGCTATGTGGGTAGCTTCCATTAGGGTGTATCATCACCTATCTAGAGATTCATTTAATTCCGTATTCTATTCGATGCTGTCCCATTCGGGAAACGGTTGCTAATCCCAACTGTTGGTGATATACATTCGATACACTCAAGTGAAATGAGTGGTCGGTCATGTGTGGCTGAGTTGCAAGATGTTCTTGTTGAACTCGGTGTATTCTCATATAGAGATACACCAGCGGCAGTTGGTTCCATACCTTGTCATAGTTGGAAATCAAATATCCAATGAGTGCCTGCGGTTTACGATTGTATATTATATATGTGGAACATGAGATGCAAACATTCCACTAGATTGTTATTTACTTGATTTATACATTATTATAATATCAAAAGAGTTTTTATATAAAGACTACCGTTTCTTTCAAAGAGGATTTGAAAGTTAAGTCAAGTGTTTTGATTCTCATAAGGGAAAAACCCGTTCCGTGTTATACGACGTGGTCTTATGATATATCGTTTAGTTTTCTGAAACTGTTTACTCATACCAGTCCCATGACTGACCCGGATTTTTTTTGTTTTTTCCTACCTAAACTCTTGAGTGCCTAAATTTGTACGGGCAGTCAAGTAGTTCAGGATTTTATAGATCTATCTAAAGGAGCTTGGAGCAGGAGGCTTCAGCGTTAGTTATATAGAGTTCTGTTCCGCTGTGTTGTAAGTGTTGTACTCTGATAAGTATATGTTATACAGTTGAAATTTTGTTTTTCAAAAGTTATGATATATTATATTTTGTTCCTCTACGATGTGAGATTCTGTGTTGTTATTTCTGTTCTTCTGCTACCTTTTTCTTCTAAACAAAATGATTCGTATTTTCATGATATTTGGGTTGGATGTATGATGTATGTAGTCAACTCTGATATTACGGATTTGCGGGCCATTATAGTTGGAATCAGAGCTTAGGTTGATCGAACACCTAGGCTTTGTGGGATGTGCTCATTAGAGATAGGGTCATAAGTACCCTAGGATGAGTTGAGTGTATATATATATACGAGAGAGCGTATTTGTTATTTGATATAAAAACTGTTTTATATTGTGTTGACTAGTCTGTTGAGTGAATTATGAATTCTGATCGAATCGTGGGACGCCGCGATGTCGATAGAAGTTTATAAACACTTGAACAGAAGATTGGACACGATATTGTTTTAAATAGTTGAGTTGATTGTTAAAATTATAATCAAATTAGATTATAAAATTGGAATGGTTATCTATAACCAAATAGAATTTGTATGTGAATAAAATATACAAATATGGTAAATTGAAATTGAATTCCAACCAGAATTCAGAATTTAAAATCCTGAGAAGTTTGGAAAATATTTTCCAAAGTATATTAAAGCAATAGTGCTTTGTTTTGAAAGGATTTGTGAATAAAAAACCATTTCTGATTGGGTTCTGAAAGTAATTAAGCACTGAACTCACTTCAGTGGCTGGAAAATAATTCTGATGATGATTGCAAACATCATCAGTGTTCATTTTCGAGTTTCCAAGTGATGGATTGTTACCTTAGAAAAGTTTTGATAAATATTTGTTTGAAAGAAAACAAGTTAAGTTGAAAATTCAAATGTTTTGAATTTGAATTAGTTATAAATATATGTGATTTCAAAAAGGATTTGAAATGAAAACCCTGGGAATTTGAATGATTAAAATTAAATTTAGCTTAAGTAAGTTAAATGGATCGAAGTGAATAAAATTGATCAGAATCAATTTAAATAAAATTGGGTTGCATATGAATGGAATATGAATTGAATGCGAGTAACTTAATTGGAAATCATTCAGATAAAAGGAATGAAAAACCAAAAGTTTTGGTTAGAACTAAATTAGTCGAAATATAAAATGTTGAGTTTCAACTATAAATAAGATTTTGGAAATATTAATAGGTTTGTAGCACTTTCCTACCTTAGCAATTTCGGGGACAAAATTCTTTTAAGAGGGGAAGAATGTAACAACTCGGATTTTTCGAACAGTTTATTTTAAATATTTAAAATGGATTTAAATATTTTGTTGATAATATAAATGAATTTTTATATTTATGTTATCGATTTAAATATCGATTTCGATTTAATATCGAATATATTAAATTATCGTAATTCGAAGTAAATTAAATTCAAATTTAAAACTGAATAAAAGTCAGTTCAAATAATCAATACGAAATTCTATTTGAATCAGAATAATAATATTGTTTTATTTTCGAAGAATAAATTGTTTTGAAATTTAATTTAGATTGATTTAAATTAATATCAACTCCAGGTGATCAATTGAGACTTCGTGACCTATCCCAGTGTGTTCAGAATACTGTTATAACCCTAGGAACGACCGTTGTTGGGTTCAGAAGGGAGTTTAGCATCACGGATTATTTTGATTTGAATTATATTGGTTCAAAAACAATTTAAAACTAAAATAAATAAAATTATGTGGACTTCCTTCTGCCAACTAAACATATACCGTGGCCTTTCCTTCTCCTCAAATTCAAAAGGCTTAGAAATCAACCACGTCTCTCTGCTCGTCTCGTGTGATGACCCTAACTTCCCCGGTAAGGAAAGCCCGGATTACCTTGAGAACAAGACAAAATGGAACGCAAACAAAAGAACATTTCATGTATGTCACAACAATTCCATCAGAATACAAGAATATACAGAGTATGAATAAATATTACACATTTGACAAATATCAGAGATTCAAATTACATTTAAATACATAGCAGCGGAAAAATAATACAACACACAACTAGAAGTAATGCACGGATACAGAGCTTTCCGAGCATTGTTCCAGCTGTAAATCAGGATCTTGTGAATATAAATCTGCAAAACCAAAACTACTAGCTGCCCATGTGGAAAATAGGGGCACCCAGAGTTTAGGTTAAAACAATAAACTCCAGGTCAGTCATGTGACTGGTGTGAGAACTAAAACAGTTATCAATCTTTATTTTGAAGTTCGGTAAATCAAGGGACCACGCCGTATAACACGGAACGGGTTTCCTCCTAAGAATACTAGTGCATATAATAAAACAGCGCAATGCTCTTTGGAAAAATGATGCTATTATAAGACCCAGGTCCCATCACACAATGCAACGCAAGCCGGAGGATAGGGTTTTCCCTTATAATAGCCAAACATGCTTGGTACGTTTAAAACAAATCGTTTGATACTATTATAAGTGTATAGTGTCAAAACAATCTCAATCTTAAATATCAATCCTAGGCGGCATGGGTACCATCTATCATGTCGCCATACTAGGCTCTACAAATAAAACCAAAATATCACGCATTGGAAATTGGACTTCCGTCATGAGTCGAGGCAAGGGGCAAGCTCCTCTCCGTTCGAGACACTCTAGCAAATGCCTCAGGACCCCACTATGATCCTTGGAATCGGTTGGGTCGGTCCTCACCTAACTTTGGAGGATTGGCAATTCCTGAACACACGTTTCCCGGTCCTAACAGACCTATATCCGAGGCGCCTCGCATTCCAACATCCACACAGGTAAAAAGTATATAAATGTCAGGGCTGGTAGGTCACTGACATCACCCATAGCTAGAAAGAAACGTCTTGTTCTCCCAACGGTCCGTATCCCTTTTTGACTCATACCGAGGTGTGAGGCTCGCGAATTCACGTTATACACAAAGCTGCGCCACACAGGCCGTGCTTTGATCATCAACCACAAGACTTTGCTTTTCAACAGAAGCCCTGATCATCTGCCACTTAGGCATGCCACACAGGCAATTCACTCCATGTGACTGATGTCCATCGATATACAACCTCTGAGCTCGTACGTCTCGGAGAAGAACGATAAGCAAGAGAATAAATTCTCCTCTGCCAAACAAATGTATATTTAATAGAGATCAATCAACACAGAATAAAATCCAATGCCAGACACACGGTCCATTTACAAGTTCGTTCTGGGTCTGAACGAAACCGGAGGCACTTTCCTCGCATATCCAACCATCTCCAAGTACGTCTGGACAATCACCAACTGATTCCCTCATCTTGGGTGTACAACCCAATCAAGATCATCGGTAATAACACAAACGATGTGAAGACTTCCGGTCTTCAACCACCGTCTTCATCTTCGACATATCGTCGAATCGGTTTTCAGAATGGGTATAACCCGGCCTTTCTGAATAACCCGCGTATAAAATAAACACGTGTTACACAAACACACCATACACCTCATTCCAATTCAGAATATTCTTTTATTCACAAAATCACATTCTTAGGGAAAGGCTCCCATTAATTTTATCAAAGATAAATTCTTCTAAATTTATTCTTTATTCTTCCTTTGGATATCATTTCAAACCATGTCATGGTTTTCCAAACTAGTCGGGATTAGCGAACCACACCGAAGTAATTATTTATTTTATTTCCCAATCCAACCTATTCATCCCCTGGAGCAAAACCGGTAATACTCCATATCTAACACCACGGTGCTATCGGTAAAATTAATTACCATTTCATGTTCAAATCTAATTAAAGATTTAACTATCGCTTTGGAGCAAAACTGGTGGTACTCCATTCTCGATCACCTTTCAGATTTGATAATTTAAATTATCAATTCACATTTCAATCAAATTAAAGATTCATTAAAACTCAACTTAGTTTTAATCTTTTCAAAAATCAATATCCTGTCTTTAACTGGGTTAAAGAACCAATGTCATCTAAAACACGGTTCACGATAAACCCAAAATCACTTTCTATTGTTAATCGGGTTAAAGAACAGGTGTTATTCAAAACACCGCTCACGATAAACCCAAGAACCAATTTAAATTCAATTCAATTAATATCATTGAAGTGGTACACCTCATTAAATCTAAAGAGAAGTATTTAATTTTTTTCTCAACTGAGCTTAAGAACAATGTTAATGAAGACACCATTCACGACAAACCCAAATCACATTTGATATTAAATACAAGGCTCTAAATAGAAAATATATTGGGTTATATTCAATATCAAATTCTACGACCAACAAATATCATATTGGAAATAACGATATATATATATATCTTTCAAATTTCCATAACAATATCTGTATAATCACGAAATCCAACATCGAAATATTCCGAAGACAATTTCGATTCAAATCCATTCCAATGCAATTATTGGAAATTCTGGTTATTTTCAAAACCATTTCAAATCCAATTTATTTATTTTAAAAATAAATAAATTATTATTCTAGTTCAAAACTAGTTCATTTCGATAAAAATCTATTTTTATCTTTTCAAATATGGAGTTTTTCATCTTAGTTCTTCACAAATCATTTCTTATGATTTTACACTAATTATTGATATTTTTAATAATTTTATCAAGGCCCGTACAGTCAATTTCCATCAACGGCCATCGAACTGCACTTACATCGACCTTTTCCAAATTTGATTTGGACATAATTCCAAATCCAACCGTTAGATTTCAAATTTCAAATATTCATTGGAAAGCTATTTTCGATACAAACCCAACGGTTCTGGTTTTAGGAGAATCCGACGGTCGGATCTCCCGCAACGTCAATTCGAAGTCAATGGTTGAAATTCATGAACTACCGCGGCGCGGTGCGTTCTATTCAGGCCATTTAATATATATAATATATATATATATTATATATATTTCGTCGATTTCCTTTTAAAGCGTATTTTAAAATTCGTTTTAAATTCGTTTTCAAAACCATTTCAACTCTATATTCAATTTCAAATCAAAATTGAATATTTCATATCATTTCTATATAAATGATAATATTTTCAAAACTTTATATTTTGAAATCACTACCTGTTAGACCAAAATCTGGGCCTAACACCCAAATGCAGATCACAGATCACAGAATGCAGGAAAGAGTAAATAAAGAGGAGACACACAAGGTTTTTATAGTGGTTCGGGTGTAGATGTAGCCTACGTCCACTTTATAATCTTATTGTTATACTGACAGATTACAAGAATCAGTTATATGTAGACACACAATCCGTGTGTTAATTGTATTGAAAAGAGAAGAATTTGAGTGTTTGGAGTTGCAAAGTCCTTGCACTTCAGTAATGGTGGAAGCAGTGAAGAAGAATGGCCAAAAGATCCCGAAAAATGCCAATCTCTGGGCTATTTATAGCTGATTTTGTCAGGCGGATCGTGGTCACACGTGGCACGCATCCCAAGAAAGTCGGATCGGATCGTGCAGAGAGGAAGAATTGGTCAATATGGCAGTTGTGGACAGGTGTCGCTGGATCCATGCATCTCGGATCGTGATGGACTTAGTCAGGAGCTTCGCCACGTCTTCTGGGATCGGATCGGTTCGTGGGTCGGATCGTGATATGGCTATCACGAGCCGAGTCTGGTCGTGAGCGGCATGGTGAAGCTGGAGTGATGTGCTGGCGATCGGGTCGGATCGTGAGATGTACCACGGACGGGTCGTGGTCTGAGGATGGCAATCCGATGAGGGGCTATCCGATGAGGGACGATCCGAGGGTGCGTGATCCATACTCCGATCGTGTGCTGCTTCGTTGCTTTATCCAGGAAATTGCCAGATTACACCAGTTTACGGAAACGGGCATAACTTTCAAACCGTAAGCCCGATTGAGCCAAACCGAAGCTCAAACTGAAGCTAACTCAGAGATCTACAAAAGTTATCGAGCTCAGCTTCGTAATTGCTGTTTTCGGGCCCAAAAGTGGTCGTCTGATAGGAGTTTCGGGTCTGTTTATGTTGAGGATGTGATTTTGACCAAATCTCTCAATGTCTTCTGACGTCGTTTCCATCGCTCGAGCATGTTATCATTCAGGAATTCCATATGTGACATCTTTTGACAAAAAATGTGTCAACACGTTTGCCCCCCAGAACATATCTTGCTGGTTGAAGGAAGATGTGTTCTGGATAATCTGAGAAATCCAAATTCAGAATGCGACGGTCACGCCGGATCGTATTAAGGCCAGAAAACCGACGATCACACGGGATCGTATTAAGGCCAGAAAACCGACGATCACACGGGATCGTATTAAGGCCAGAGAAATCCAAGAAGACCAGGAGTTTATACCCGCAAGAGGATAAAACAAACAATGCAAGAATATTTCCTAGATGGCCTTACCGGAGTAAACCATCCAAGGAGATGTTAGAGGGGTTCCGAGACGGCCTTACCGGAGTAAACCGACCAAGGAAAAGCACATGAAGGTTCCAAGACGGCCTTACCGGAGTAAGACGACCAAGGAAATGAAATGAAGGTTCCAAGACGGCCTTACCTGAGTAAGACGACCAAGGAAATGCACATGAAAGTTCCAAGACGGCCTTACCGAAGTAAGACGACCAAGGAAATGCACATGAAAATTTGTTTATACTGGACGGATCCAGTTAGGAGCCGGAGCTCATGTTTGTACTGGACGGATCCAGTTGGGAGCCGGAGCTCAATGCTTATTGTTAATTCATGAAAATGCAGCACTCGTTTTCCGAACACGGCTGGAGACCACAAGCCTGTTCGTGCGTGTGGGCTGATGTGACTGCTTTTATTACATGCAGGGAAAACAAAGAGGGGCGAGGAGTCGCCTAAAAGCCTAAAAACATGAACTACGAACCGGAGTCCGTCAAACTGAAGGGATCCGCTGAGTGGGATCATTTGATAATGATCCCGCGATTGCTCGATCCAGGATCATTCCCTCTCTGGGGAGTCGGTGGTAGCAGCGCAGGTGCTGGCGTAGTTGGTTGAATGATATACTCGGGTAGTTCTCCTCGCCTGACCCGGTCCTCAATAAGGTCTCGCAAATGTCTGCAGTCATCAGTGTTATGACCATCAATGTCATGAAATATGCAGTGTCTGCCAGAATTGCGTTGTGCTAGTGTCGGCTCCCTCTTGGGAGGTCTCGGATAGGAGGCAGCACCTCATATATCCATGTATATGTTGCTCAGAGTGTCATTCAGTTCAGTGTATTTGTCGTATCTGGACCCTCTCCGGGGTGAAGCATTATGATCATTTGTAGCAGGGGTCTTTCCTTTACCCTTGTCATTGCCTTTTCCAGGATTGGGTGGTTCTCCATCTCCAAGCATGTTGACTTCGAGGGTTTTCTTCTCGGAAGTTGCATCTTCTTCCCACAGAAATCTATCTGCTTCAAGGTAGAATTCGCCAAGATTTCGTGGTGGATCTCGGTACAAAGATTTCTTGAATTCCGTGTTATCTTGAACGCCGGATACCGCAGCCATCAGTACCATCGATTGCTCAGGGCGATCCACTGATGCGGCTGCAATGTTGAATCTTTCCAGGAAAGAATGCAGAGTTTCTCTGGGCCTCTGCTTGATTGTAGTGAGTGACATGACATTCTTGGGTCGAGCGATGTGGACCCGAAACTGTTCAAGGAAGCGTGCGACCAACATGTTCCAACTGTTGATCGATTCTGTTTCCAGCTGCCGAATCCACATGGCTGCTATATCAGTCAGAAAGAGGGGAAAACATTTAGCCATGACGTTTTCCGATGCCGATTGAACTTCCATATGTCGTTTGTAACGCATGAGATGCATGGTAGGATCTGTCCTGCCGTTGTAAGGCTCCAGTTGTGGAAGTTTGAAATCTGGCGGATTGCGGGAATTTCTGATTTCCTGAGTGAATGGGTTGTGATTGACGTCACCACGTCATTCTGATAGGTGCGGCCTCTCGTGAGGCGTTGAATCAGATCAGCGAGTCGATTGCCCTCAAAAACCTGTTGTAAACTACCAAAATCAGAGCTGGTGCCCCTAGCGTTGAATGCAGGAGAAGATGGAAGTTGGTGAGCTATCGCCTGGGGATCGCGGCTCGTGGATCGTGGATCGAGGGGAGCGGCCCAACCCGGTTCGAGGGGGACGGTTCATGAGGTAGGTTCGTGAAGTCCAGCTCGTGAGGCCAGATCGTGGAGTAGGGGGGCGATCCGACTGGGTCCAGGAGGTAAGTCACGAACTGGTTGTTGTTGAGCAGGCGGGAGCGAGTTGTTGGGATCGGCTCGTGAGCCTAGTAGTGTTCCACGATCTGGGTCGCGGTCCAGAGGTGTATCACGAGACGAGTTCTGCTGTTGAATGGGGGGGTTGCCCCCGAGTCCGGGTGATACTCGAGCCGCGTCAATGGCTTCGTTTTCAGTGACTTGAGCGTTGCACGGCCTTCCATCCATCCGAGCGAAGAATTGGTTGATCATTTCCTGTTGTTTCTGGGGGAGATCGTCCTGCCTTGCCATCTGGGTCCTCAATTTAGCGAGAACTCCATCCATCTCGTCTCTAGTCAGGTATGCTGATGGGTCTTCATGGGAGGAAGCCTCCAGGCTTGCCTCATTCCTTGTGCCTTCAGCGTCCGCATCATCGGCATGAGAAGAAGTTCCGGTCTTCTTCCTTTTGTTCGCCATTGAGTTTCCTTTCAAGCTAGAAGTTGAAGTTTTTGTGTGCCCCCCTTCCTGGCACGCCAAAATGTTAGACCAAAATCTGGGCCTAACACCCAAATGCAGATCACAGATCACAGAATGCAGGAAAGTGTAAATAAAGAGGAGACACACAAGGTTTTTATAGTGGTTCGGCTGTAGATGTAGCCTACGTCCACTTTATAATCTTATTGTTATACTGACAGATTACAAGAATCAGTTATATGTAGACACACAATCCGTGTGTTAATTTTATTGAAAAGAGAAGAATTTGAGTGTTTGGAGGTGCAAAGTCCTTGCACTTCAGTAATGGTGGAAGCAATGAAGAAGAATGGCCAAAAGATCCCGAAAAATGCCAATCTCTGGGCTATTTATAGTTGATTTTGTCAGGCGGATCGCGGTCACACGTGGCACGCATCCCAAGAAAGTCGGATCGGATCGCGCAGAGAGGAAGAATTGGTCAATATGGCAGTTGTGGACAGATGTCGCTGGATCCATGCATCTCGGATCGTGATGGACTTAGTCAGGAGCTTCGCCACGTCTTCGGGGATCGGATCGGTTCGTGGGTCGGATCGTGATATGGCAATCACGAGCCGAGTCTGGTCGTGAGCGGCATGGTGAAGCTGGAGTGAAGTGCTGGCGATCGGGTCGGATCGTGAGATGTACCACGGATGGGTCGTGGTCTGAGGAGGGCGATCCGATGAGGGGCGATCCGAAGAGGGACGATCCGAGGGTGCGTGATCCATACTCCGATCGTGTGCTGCTTCGTCGCTTTATCCAGGAAATTGCCAGATTACACCAGTTTACGGAAACGGGCATAACTTTCAAACCGTAAGCCTGATTGAGCCAAACCGAAGCTCAAACTGAAGCTAACTCAGATATCTACAAAAGTTACGGAGCAAAGCTCCGTAATCGCTGTTTTCGGGCCCAAAAGAGGTGGTTTGATAGGAGTTTCGGGCCTGTTTATGTTGAGGATGTGATTTTGACCAAATCTCTCAATGTCTTCTGACGTCGTTTCCATCGCTCGAGCATGTTATCACTCAGGAATTCCATATGTGACATCTTTTGACAAAAAATATGTCAACACTACCCTTTTCTATATTCATTATAAAAAAGAATATAATCGATATAAATATCGTTCACGTCAAAATAACGCATCTCTAATCAACACAGCTTTATATATTTCAATAAATTCGTTATTCTATTCAACAAATGAATATTTATTCCATTCAACACATGAATCTATATTTCTTCTTACTTACAATAAAAAGGTAAATTTTATTGTATAAATATTTTATTCAACACATGAATTCTGAACACCTGAACATCGTCAACACATGACTATTTTTGTTGTGTAATATATTTTATAAAATTGTGGTATCTATCGTTTGATTTTAATTAGAATCCAACCGTAAAGTAGATTCTAATTTTAAATATGATAAAGATGTAAATTTTATTGTTAAAATATTTTACTCAACACATGAATAGTTTCAACACATGAATATTCTCAATACATGAGCGTCGTCAACACATGACTATTTTTATAGTCTAATTTCTTTATTTTCCCAATTGGAGTGAGGCCCAATCAATTACCATATAATGTTAATTATACGGATTCCATACAACACATGTATATAATAGCAGCGATAAACAATCAACCACCATTCAAAGTGCACCACACAACTGCATAAGCATCAAATATAAATAATTAACGCTTACACAGCCTGTCGACCAATCGATCGACATACGATTAAATAATTGAGATTAGTGTACGCCAAATATCATCCCAACACCTGTGTGGGGTTTCAAATCAACAAACACTGAATATTATTTGTACAGTTGGGCGATGTGTAAAATTTATCATCCCAATCAATATCCTTCAAATAGGTGTACATAAACAAACCGTCCGGTTTGTAAATGAATATTTATTTATTCACATTCACGTTAAAAATTATATTTTTAACGATAAAATATTTATTTCAACCATCTACATTTTATTATCGATTTTACATCAACATCACAAACAAATTTCACAACACATCAAACAAGCATATAAGCCGTCCATGGTCTGTGGACGACGGGTGTCGGGTGCTACTAAGCACCGTCTGCATCCTAGTATATATTTATAACTAGAAAATTAAATTAAAGAGTGAGAAATTCTCATCAAAGCTATCCCAACTCCACGACACTTCAAATGTAGAAGTCTTCGCCGTTCTCGCCTTTCGTCACTTTCATCACCCGTAGCCACTACATGTATAAAAATCACATTTCTATATTCTTGCTATGTATATAAAAATCATATTTTTATAATTACTCCATATGGATAAAAATTCTATTTTTACACCGCTACTACATAGATAAAAATTCTATTTTTACACCGCTACTATATAGATAAAAATTCTATTTTTATAACGGTGTTCATATAATAAAGGTTATATTTTTATCACACTATTCTCTATATAAAGATTTCGCCTTTTCAAATATAAAGATTTCGCCTTTTCAAATATAAAGATTAAATCTTTACTAACTATATAATATAAAAAATCGTATTTTTATATTCTACTTTATAAAAATTACATTTTTATTCTTTCTATAGTATAAAAATCATATTTTTAATCTTCCTATAATATAAAATTTATATTTTTATTATCTCTACTATATAAAAATCGGATTTTTATTATCGCCACTATATAAAAATCATATTTTTATTCATTTCAAAATTAAATCTTTATCATTAAAATCAGTTTTAATAACTATATCAAATCAGTTTTTAACAAGCAAATAAAATCGGTTGTAACAAGCAAATAAAATCAGTTTTAACAAGCAAATAAAATCAGTTTTAAAGTTGTTTACCTCGTTTTAATCGCCGGGGGTGGGGGGAGGGGGGTTACTGTCGGCATTGACGGCGGAGGAGGAGCGCAGGTCAAGGGGGTGCGGGCTAGGGTGCTGCGGTTTCGAATTTGGGGGCTAGGGCTTCGTGTAGGGGTGTTTGTGGTTCTTGGCGCGGAGAGGGAGGTTGAGAGAGGCGGGGGCAGTCGGGAGATGGAGGCGTCGGGGCACGGTCGGCCTCCGGTGGCGCACGACATCGAAGGGCGGGGCTCCGCCCTTTTTCTTTTCTTTTTCTCTGGAGAGGATCGATTTGAAATGAACGTAGGGGGGGCGCTGATCGTGGGTATAGGAGGAGAGAGGGGTATTTTTATTTTAAATTTATTTAATTATTTAATTTCCAAAAAGTTGACTTTTTCATTTGACCTCTAAACGAGGCCCACCGCCTGTCGTCCATAGCTAATTACCCCCATTCCGAACACAATGGGATATGTATCGTAAGCTGATTTGATCGTTTCGATCAGTTTTCGTTAAAATCAAAATATAAATCTATATATTGAATTTGAACGTGCATTTCAATTTACTAGGGCCACATACTAACTAGAAAAATTCCCGAAAAATATTTTCTTGCTTCGTATTGACGATACGGTTCTAACAAAACTAATTTCGTCAGATTCTGAGACTGTTTGAAAAATGGCCATTTTCCACTCGATTAAAATCAACTCAAACTGGTCAAACGTGTTTTCCTTTGCCAGGCTCACATATTGAACAGAAAAATTATGAAATTTGAAATCTAGCAATAACTTGACATCACGGATCCAACAAAAGTAGTTTCGTCGAAATCCGAGGTCGTTTGCAAAATGACTATTTTCAAGGGCCGGAATTCCATAGCGACTATTCTGAATTTTCAACTGGGTGTATCTTTTGATTCCCGCTATGAAATTTTGATTATTCGGATTCGTTGGAAAGATATTCCCAATTAGATTCAAATATTTTTAGTTTCGCTAAAATCCGGTTTATTTTGCACCCGATATGTTCAATTGAAATTTGAAATCGAATTATCGAATTACCGCGCCATTTTCAATTCCTTTTATAATTTAAAATAAATATTTATATTCTAACGACGACGTATATAAATATATATGTTCTATTCTATTCAAAACAAATTTCTCGTCGATATTATTTGAAATAATTCATTTTAAATAATCAAAATTCATTAAAACTGCCAAAATAAAAATTTTAAACTGACTCGCATTTCCGGGTTGTTACATCCTCCCCCACTTAAAACTTTTCGTCCCCGAAAAGGAACGAAGCCGAAAGTTGTTTAACTAATCAACTCAACTTCCATTCTTTTCTTTATGACTTAAGCTCTTCAACTTTTCAGTTTCTAAGAACTTTTCAATTTTTTCAAAAATTTGGCTAACACCCTAAATTTTCGAAAAATTTCGCCATAACCTCCCCTGCACCGGGTACTTCGGGATATTTCATATAGCCTCCCATGACCTTCTTCTATCAAAAATAAAAATAAAAAGCCAATCGGCTCATAAAATCATCATCACCCAAACAAAACAGTAAATTATGGTAAATACGTACCTATTTGTTGGGCAAACAATCTTATTTCTCTGCTCTAGCCTCCTTGCTATGACCTGTTCAATGTAAGTACATGTATATGCATGCATTTTTAATCATTTTTCAATACGATTCCATATTTGGTTCAATTAGGCTAAACAGTTCAAAATATCAAACAAATAAACAAACAACACAAACATCAATCAATTAGTGGATTAACGTTTCAAATTCATAATTTTGATACATATACAAAAAGTCATGTTTTTGATGCCAAACCACAACAATAAACCTATCTAGTTTTGGTTCTCACACCAATCTATGGAAATATATAGATATCTCACTTTCGAAACTCGAATATGAATACTGATGATGATGCACCATCATCAGAATCATCCCCGGGTGTCTAGAATGTGATTCTATATCTATCCAGTATATTAAAACTTCGAATATACGTTCATGACGCGTATATGCGAAATCTTTATATACTCGATTGTCCAAATCAATACAAATAAAATATTCAAATACGTTGAATAAGGTTTAAATCTTCAAAACAATATTGTTTTCATTTGAAAAATATACTCTTCACACTCGTTCTAGGATACTACTGATCCTATCTCTAACGAGTCATTCTAATTGGATATTACTAATCCAATATCTGATGAATTCTTTCATTCGGTTCTAATGTGTCTTGTCCTCGAGCTCTGTAAACCAAAGCTCTGATACCAACTGTGATGACCCGTAACTTCCCCGGCAAGGAAAGTACGGATTACCTTGAGAAAAGACAAAATGGAACGCAAAAAGAAGAACATTTCATTGTATATTACAACAATTCCATCAGAATACAAGAATATACAGAGTATGAATAAATATTACACATTTGACAAATATCAGAGATTCAGATTACATTTAAATACATAGTAGCGGAAAAATAATACAACACATAACTAGAAGTAATGCACGGATACAGAGCTTTCCGAGCATCGTTCCAGCTGTAAATCAGGATCTTATGAATATAAATCTGCAAAACTAAAACTACTAGCTGCCCGTGTGGAAAATAGGGGCACCCAGAGTTTAGGTTAAAACAATAAACTCCAGGTCAGTCATGTGACTGGTGTGAGAACTAAAACAGTTATTAATCTTTATTTTGAAGTTCGATAAATCAAGGGACCACGCCGTATAACACGGAATGAGTTTCCTTCCAAGAATACTAGTGCATATAATAAAACAGCGCAAGCTCTTTGAAAAAATGAAGCTATTATAAGACCCAGGTCCCATCACACAATGCAACGCAAGCCGGAGGATAGGGTTTTCCCTTATAATAGCCAAACATGCTTGGTACGTTTAAAAAAAATCATTTGATACTATTATAAGTGTATAGTGTCAAAACAATTTCAATCATAAATATCAATCCTAGGCGGCATGGCTACCATCTATCACGTCGCCATACTAGGCTCTACAAATAAAACCGAAATATCACGTATTGGAAATTGGACTTCCGTCATGAGTCGAGGCAAGGGGCAAGCTCCTCTCCATTCGAGACACTCTAGCAAATGTCTCAGGACCCCACTATGATCCTTGGAATCGGTTGGGCCGGTCCTCACCTAACTTTGGAGGATTGGCAATTCCTGAACACACGTTTCCCGGTCCTAACAGACCTATATCTGAGGCGCCTCGCATTCCAACATCCACACAGGTAAAAAGTATATAAATGTCAGGGCTGGTAGGTCACTGACATCACCCATAGCTAGAAAGAAACGTCGTGTTCTCCCAACGGTCCGTATCCCATTTTTGACTCATACCGAGGTGTGAGGCTCGCGAATTCACGTTATACACAAAGCTGCGCCACACAAGCCGTGCTTTGATCATCAACCACAAGACTTTGCTTTTCAACAGAAGCCCTGATCATCTGCCACTTAGGCGTGCCACACAGGCAATTCACTCCATGCGACTATTGTCCATCGATATACAACCTCTGAGCTCGTACGTCTCAGAGAAGGGCGTTAAGCAAGAGAATAAATTCTCCGCCGCCAAACAGATGTATATTTAATAGAGATCAATCAACACAGAATAAAATCCAATGTCAGACACACAGTCCATTTACAAGTTCGTTCTGGGTCTGAACGAAATCGGAGGCACTTTCCTCGCATATCCATCCATCTCCAAGTACGTCTGGACGATCACTACCTGATTCCCTCATCTTGGGTGTACAGCCCAACTAAGATCATCAGTAATCACCCAAACGATGTGAAGACTTCCGGTCTTCAACCACCGTCTTCATCTTCCACATATCGTTGAATCGGTCATTCAGAAAGGGTATAACCTGGCCTTTCTGAATAACCCACGTATATAAAAAACACGTGTTACACAAACACACCATACGCCTCATTCCAATTCAGAATATTCTTTTATTTACAAAATCACATTCTTAGGGAAAGGTTCCCATTAATTTTATCAAAGATAAATTCTTCTAAATTTATTCTTTATTCTTCCTTTGGATATCATTTCAAACCATGTCATGGTTTTCCAAACTAGTCGGGATTAGCGAACCACACCGAAGTAATTATTTATTTTATTTCCTAATCCCAACCTATTCATCCTCTGGAGCAAAACTGGTAATACTCCATATCTAACACCATGGTGCTATCGGTAAAATTAATTACCATTTCACGTTCAAATCTAATTAAAGATTTAACTATCGTTTTGGAGCAAAACTGGTGGTACTCCATTCTCGATCACCTTTCAGATTTGATAATTTAAATTATCAATTCACATTTCAATCTAATTAAAGATTCATTAAAACTCCACTTAGTTTTAATCTTTTCAAAAATCAATATCCTGTCTTTAACTGGGTTAAAGAACCAATGTCATCTAAAACACGGTTCACGATAAACCCAAAATCACTTTCTATTGTTAATCGGGTAAAAAAAACAGGTGTTATTCGAAACACCGCTCACGATAAACCCAAGAACCAATTTAAATTCAATTCCAATTAATATTATTGAAGTGGTACACCTCATTAAATCTAAATAGAAGGATTTAATCTTTTTCTCAACTGGGCTTAAGAACAGTGTTAATGAAGACACCATTCACGACAAACCCAAATCACATTTGATATTAAATACAAGGCTCTGAATAGAAAATATATCGGCTTATATTCAATATCAAATTCTATGACCAACAAATATCGTATTGGAAATAACGATATATATATATATATATATCTTTCAAATTTCCATAACAATATCTGTATAATCACGAAATCCAACATCGAAATATTCCGAAGACAATTTCGATTCAAATCCATTCCAATGCAATTATTGGAAATTCTGGTTATTTTCAAAACCATTTCAAATCCAATTTATTTATTTTAAAAATAAATAAATTATTATTCTAGTTCAAAACTAGTTCATTTCGATAAAAATCTATTTTTATCTTTTCAAATATGGAGTTTTTCATCTCATTTCTTCACAAATCATTTCTTATGATTTTTTCACTAGTTATTGATATTTTTAATAATTTTACCAAGGCCCGTACAGTCGATTTCTATCAACGACCATCGAACTGCACTTACAGCGACCTTTTCCAAATTTGATTTGGACATAATTCCAAATCCAACCGTTAGATTTCAAATTTCTAATGTTCATTGGAAAGCTATTTTCGATACGAACCCAACGGTTCCGGTTTTAGGAGAATCCGACGACCGGATCTCCCGCAACGTCAATTCGAAGTCAATGGTCGAAATTCACGAACTACCACGGCGCGTTCTATTCAGGCCATTTAATATATATAATATATATATTATATATATTTCGTCGATTTCCTTTTAAAGCGTATTTTAAAATTCGTTTTAAATTCGTTTTCAAAACCATTTCAACTCTATATTCAATTTCAAATCAAAATTGAATATTTCATATCATTTCTATATAAATTATAATATTTTCAAAACGTTATATTTTGAAATCACCACCCTTTTCTATATTCATTATAAAAACGAATATAAACGATATAAATATCGTTCACGTCAAAATAGCGCATCTCTAATCAACACGGCTTTATATATTTCAATAAATTCATTATTCTATTCAACAAATGAATATTTATTCCATTCAACACATGAATCTATATTTCTTCTTACTTACAATAAAAAGGTAAATTTTATTGTATAAACATTTTATTCAACACATGAACAACACATGAATTCTGAACACCTGAACATCGTCAACACATGATTATTTTTTTATGTAATATATTTTATAAAATTATGGTATCTATCGTTTGATTTTTAATTAGACTCCAACCGTAAAGTAGATTCTAATTTTAAATATGATAAAGATGTAAATTTTATTGTTAAAATATTTTACTCAACACATGAATAGTTGCAACGCATGAATATTCTCAACACATGAGCGTCGTCAACACATGACTATTTTTATATTCTAATTTCTTTATTTTCCCAATTGGAATGAGGCCCAATCAATTAACATATAATGTTAATTATATGGATTCCATACAACACATGTATATAATAGCAACGATAAACAATCAACCATTATCCAAAGTGCACCACACAACTGCATAAGCATCAAATATAAATAATTAACGCTTACACAGCCTGTCGACCAATCGATCGACATACGATTAAACAATTGGGATTAGTGTACGCCAAATATCATCCCAACACCCGTGTGGGGTTTAAAATCAACAAACACTGAATATTATTTGTGCAGTTGGGCGATGTGTAAAATTTATCATCCCAATCAATATCCTTCAAATAGATGTACATAAACAAACCGTCCGGTTTGTAAATGAATATTTATTTATTCACATTCACGTTAAATTTTTTATTTTTAATGATAAAATATTTATTTCAACCATCTACATTTTATTATCGATTTCACATCAACATCACAAACAAATTTCACAACACATCAAACAAGCATACAAGCCGTCCATGGTCTGTGGATGACGGGTGTCGGGTGCTACTAAGCACCGTCTGCATCCTAGTATATATTTATAACTAGAAAATTAAATTAAAGAGTGAGAAATTCTTACCAAAGCTATCCCAACTCCACGACACTTCAAATGTAGAAGTCTTCGCCGTTCTCGCCTTTAGTCACTTTCGTTACCCGTAGCCACTACATATATAAAAATCACATTTCTATATTCTTGCTATGTATATAAAAATCATATTTTTATAATTACTCCATATGGATAAAAATTCTATTTTTACATCACTACTATATAGATAAAAAATCTTTTTTTACACCACTACTATATAGATAAAAATTCTATTTTTACATCGCTACTATATAGATAAAAATTCTATTTTTATAACGGTGTTCATATAATAAAGGTTATATTTTTATCACGCTATTCTCTATATAAAGATTTCGCCTTTTCAAATATAAAGATTAAATCTTTACTCTATATAATATAAAAAAATCATATTTTTATATTCTACTTTATAAAAATTACATTTTTATTCTTTCTATAGTATAAAAATCATATTTTTAATCTTCCTATGATATAAAATTTATATTTTTATTATCTCTACTATATAAAAATCGGATTTTTATTATCGCCACTATATAAAAATCATATTTTTATTCATTTCAAAATTAAATCTTTATCATTAAAATCAGTTTTAATAACTATATAAAATCAGTTTTAACAAGCAAATAAAATCAGTTTTAACAAGCAAATAAAGTCAGTTTTAACAAGCAAATAAAACCAGTTTTAAAGTTGGTTACCTCGTTTTCATCGCGGGGGGGGGGGGGGGGGGGTTTACTGTCGGCATTGATGGCGGAGGAGGAGCGCAGGTCAAGGGGGTGCGGGCTAGGGTGCTGCGGTTTCGAATTTGGGGGCTAGGGCTTCAGGTAGGGGTGTTTGTGGTTCTTGGCGCGGAGAGGGAGGCTGAGAGAGGAGGGGGTGGTCGGAGATGGAGGCGCCGGGGGACGGTCGGCCTCCGGTGGCGCGCGACATCAAAGGGCGGGGCTCCGCCCTTTTTCTTTTTTCTTTTTCTCTGGAGAGGATCGATTTGAAATGAATGTGGGGGGGCCTGGTCATGGGTATAGGAGGAGAGAGGGGTATTTTTATTTTTAATTTATTTAATTTCCAAAAAGTTGTCTTTTTCATTTGACCTCTAAACGAGGCCCACCGCCTGTCGTCCATAGCTAATTACCCCCATTCCGACCACAATGGGATATGTATCGTAAGCTGATTTGATCGTTTCAATCAGTTTTCATCAAAATCAAAATATAAATATATATATTGAATTTAAACGCGCATTTCAATTTACTGGGGCCACATACTAACTAGAAAAATTCTCGAAAAATATTTTCTAGCATCGTATTGATGATACGGTTCTAACAAAACTAATTTCGTCAGATTCTGAGACCGTTTGAAAAATGGCCGTTCTCCAGTCGATTAAAATCAACTAAAACTGGTCAAACGCGTTTTCCTTTGCCACGCTCACATATTGAATTGAAAAATTACGAAATTGGAAACCTAGCAATAACTTGACATCACGGATTTAACAAAAGTGGTTTCATCGAAATCCGAGGTCGTTTGCAAAATGGCTATTTTTAAGGGCCGGAATTCCATAGCGACTATTCTGAATTTTCAACTGGGCGTATCTTTTGATTCCCGCTATGAAATTTTGATTATTCAGATTCATTGGAAAGATATTCCCAATTAGATTCAAATATTTTTGGTTTCGCTAAAATCCGGTTTATTTTGCACCCGGTATGTTCAATTGAAATTTGAAATCGAATTATCGAACTACCGCGCCATTTTCAATTCCTTTTATAATTTAAAATAAATATTTATATTCTAACGACGACGTATATAAATATATATGTTCTATTCTATTCAAAATAAATTTCTCGTCGATATAATTTAAAATAATTCATTTAAAATAATCAAAATTCATTAAAATTGCCAAAATAAAAAATTTAAACTGGCTCGCATTTTCGGGTTGTTACATCTCCATAGAAAAACATTGATGAAATGAATCATGCTCCTTGTTCCCGTTTGCCCCTATAAAAGAAACTACTCACAATCCCTTGATCCCCAAATCCTCATTCACTTTTATTTCCAGGGAAAAATAAAGGCTGTGCCTTTCCTTTTAGCTCTTCAATTCAAAATCTCGTTCTATAATAAATAATAAAAATGGCAGCGATAGGAAACCGTTAGTTTGGGATCCTCTTGTAGGTCGACTTGGGAGACTGGACGCTCGTATTGAGGTGAATCCGATGTCGAGGTAATGATGGTTGAGAAGGAGGCACTGGTGACTGTCGCGGTTTCTACTTAAGGCGCAAACTACGATGAAGCTCGTGTACGGTCTTAGAAGGGGCGGTTGTCCAAAATGTCGCGAGTTATAAACTGAGAGGATTTTGGGGATCATAATTTAGAGTAATGGGTTTCGGAGAGAAGGGAATCGATCGTTGATTCAAGCAGGATGCGATTGGGGTGAAGGTTAACAACTCATACCAGTTCCTGGTGGATTTCCCTCAACATAAATATTGCTAGCTGAGTCACGACGAGGAAGAGATGATCGAATAACTGTAAGGTGCGTAAAGGTAAGAAAAAACGTGATTTTGGGGCAGATGAAATCTCGAATTTTGTGAAGTCACTGTTTTGATGGACAGTAGAAGATGTAGTTGAACTATTTGTTTCAGCAATATGGTGTGAATTTGGGAAGCAGTTCGAACATTGTGTAAAGGGAGTTACGGTGGTTTGTTGATGGCCTATGTGTGGAGTTGTTTAGAATGGTGATAAAAGGATAGAAATGGTTTGTACAGTGAAAAAGGGGAGTATGGAACCGTGTTTGTTCAGGAATGATATATGTACAAGTAACAGTTTGATGGTGATGTTATCATATGGGATGAGTTTGTGACAATGGAGATTTTGAGGAGGCAGAACTGTGTTTGGGGAAGAGACTTAACAAGAGAAAAAATGGTTAAGGTAATTAATTTCTTGCTTAAATAAATTTAAATAAATTTTGTATGTACGTGTGTATATATAAGATCTTGTTAACTAATTAATGTATATTGAATGTATACAAGATTTTAGCAAATGAAGTCAGTCGAATAAATCAAAGCTACGGGATACCAAATCAGAAATTAAAATGGAATCAGAGTGGACGGGAAAATAAAAATCACGGTGAGTAAATCTCACTCACCATTTTAATTAGAATTATTTTTAGTTGTTAAAAATAGTTGATTGTTGCTTGGATGCGTTTAAATATTTTTGTGTTGAATAAATATATATATGTAGTTATTTAGGCTTGGCTATTATATATATTGGGTTGATGATTGGATTGTTCCCGCAGTCTCATTAGCGAATGCCCGCAGTTTCGTAGCGGATGATTTCCCTATGCGCCCCACAAATATATATTAGTGGATGACCTTCGTACCGCGATATCCTGCCTCGAAGCAGGATGGGTATTACTATGTTGACTAACGTCTGTGGATGCAGGAAAACAGGTTGGAAGGATCCAACTGGATCCCTCAAAAATATATTATCTGTTTGTTTATTTGTTTTCACATATACTGTCATTTATGATGTGTTAGAAAACCTGAAATAAATAATTGGTTGTGTGGTGTTTAAATATCACTGGGCTTAAATGTTGATATTTTAAAAAAATATTGAAAAAGGAAATTTCCAGAGTTAAAAGGGGAAATTCTATTTTTCTAAAATAGAATTTGAAATTTGAATAGAATAAAAGTATTAACTTGTTTTAAAAGAATAAAAACAAGTAGTTCTTTTATAAACGAAGTTTATAAATGAAGTGAAAAGAATTATCATTGGATAATTCAGAAATAAAAATACAAGTGTGAAATCGAAAAGGGAAATCTATTTTCCAAGAGTAGAAATATCGATTTCAAAAGAAATTGAAATCGAGACTTGTTTAAGAATGAATAAAGAAAATTTAAATAATTTGAATATAAAAATTCAAATTGGATTTAAATATAGAATTTGAATATAGAAATTCAAATGGGATTTAAATATATAATTTGAATATAGAAATTCAAATGGGATTTAAATAATTTGAATATAAATATATAATTTGAATATAGAAATTCAAATGGGATTTAAATAATTTGAATATAGAAATTCAAATGGGATTTAAATAAAGAATTTAAATATAGAAAGTGAAATGGAGTTTGAATATAGAGAATTTGAAATAGAATTTGAAATGGGGATTTCAATACAGAATTCAAATAGAGTTGAAACGAAATTTGAATATAGAATTCAAATAGAATTGAAATGAAATTTGAATATAGAAGATCGAAGTATAAATAAATTGATTTCTGAGTTAGGGAAAATCGACAATTTTAGAAGATCGGAAATATTATGTTGAATTGGAAAATTGGATTTGATATATATTAAAAATATATCAGAATGGAGTTGAATTTATTATAAACGAAGTTAGAATGTTTGTATTTATAAATATAATTAAAACAAACTCGCCGTAGCGCGGCAGTTCGTGAATTGGCGTTTCAAACTTTAATTGAGGATATAGAACTCAATTGAAGTCGGAATCCTTTGAAACAAGAATCGTCAGGACCGATTTGATAATAGTTTTCTAATGGAAGAGAAAAATCTAGATTTCGTCTTAAAGATTTTGAGTTATGTCAAAATCAAATTTCTAGAAAAGCAATGCCATAATCGTTTAAAAACCATAACGGTTTATTTATATAAATAAAGGGATTTTTAAATAAATAAAAACCGAATGTTCATTAGAAAAATCTGGACTTGAGTTATAAAATAAATGTGAAGTCAAGTGAAGTAAATGAAATGATTTTTGAAACAAAAATCATATTTTTGATTATTGAATAGAATTAACTAAGTAGAAGAGAAATTAGCTAATCAAGGTTTGAATCGAAATAAGACTTTGAAAGGTGAATTAGATTTGTAATGTATACTCGAAATTGAATATGAAGCTTGAATTGAAATTAGAATTCAATTAGTTTACAAACAAGTCAAGAATATATTGAACATGTTATGTTCAAATATAAAGTGAAATAGACAAAAGTGCTAAGTAACGAATTAAATAACGGATTAAGTTAAAAACTATTGGAATGAGTGGAATATAATTGGGAATGGGTAGATATGTGTTAAACAGGTTTGGAAGGAAGTATAGAAGTGAAATAGATAGAGTGCTCGACAAAAAGGTATGTATTTAATTCATATATAAGATTTCATGCGTCGTATCGACAAGCCGCTTGGATTTTTCTTTTTCTTTTGGATTGGTGAGGGCCATGGGAGGATATTTAAAATATCCCGATGCTCCCGGTACAAAGGATCGGAAATTTAAGGAGTTATAATATTTGTAAGAAATTTGATAACAAGAATCTATATATCAATATATAAAGAAGTCGATAAGAAAACGAACTTAAAAATAGAATAGTATAATCAAAAAGAAAGATTAGGAATAAAATCTCGTAAGAATAGAAAGAGAAAGTGTATACGTGTTTAAAAGTGAATAAGTAGTTGTATGGTATTGATTATTTGAGTAAGTAGTCATATCTGTTTTGACGTTATAAATGTTATTCAGTCAAGGTCTGAGAGGTAGTTATACCCCAACTTGATTGATTTCATTATTAACAAATAAATAGTAAGATTTCAGGCTCGAAGATTAATGTTGGATAAGAGTTAGTTGAATATAGTATTTGGGTTGTCGTAACGAGGTTTTACACAACATCCGTTTTAACCCAAATAAGTGTAAACTTGGAAATAGAATAATAAATATTTCCTAAGTATAGAAATAAACGAGATCAGAAAAGAGATAAGTAATTGGAATATTTTCCAATTATAACTAGCATATATTTTCTAAGTTTAAGAAAATAAAGGAAGGCGATATTCGGAAATGTTTTCAAAATAGCGTAAAAAGCCAATATGGCTATTAAAAATATTTGGTTAACAAATATTGATAAGGAAATGGAGAAGAGATTTAATTAATGAAATATTAATTAAAGATCCCAGTGATTTGTTTGATATGTTGAATGAACACTTGTTTTCCTCGATAGTTAAATCATCGACTATCGAAACACTTGTTTTATTCGATAGTTAAATCACGGACTATTGAAGTTTTGACCATCGTTGTTAATATGGAGAGACCGGTTGGATTATTATCCAAAGAACCACTCCGTATTGGCAGTAGCATTGCGAATCAGATTATATGAAGATAATCAAAGACGGAGTAGAGTGCAAGGACTTTTTCCATTTATGGAAGTTGTGCCTTCGGTTTCGTTCAGTCCCAGAACGAACGTAAATGGACGAATGTCTGACAAAGTATTTCCAATGATCGAATGGGTTGGTCTGCATAAATATATATGGTTGCAACGGATTTATTCCCTTAGTATAACATACAGAATATTTGTGTAAACCAATTAGTGATTAACGGAACTGATAATGTGGCATTCAAAGTGATCGTGTTATCAATGAATGGAAAGTAATCATAGCCTCTGGCCTCAACAACCGGGAAATGACAAAAATCGGACAGGCAGCATAGATAAGTGGGTAGCTTCCATTAGGGTGTATCATCACCTATCTAGAGATTCATTTAATTCCTTATTCTATTCGATGCTGTCCCATTCGGGAAACGGTTGCTGATCCCAACCGTTGGTGATATACATTCGATACACTCAAGTGAAATGAGTGGTCGGTCATATGTGGCTGAGTTGCAAGATGTTCTTGTTGAACTCGGTGTATTCTCCTCTAGAGATACACCAGCGGCAGGTGGTTTCATACCTTGTCATAGTTAGAAATCAAATATCCAATAAGTGCCCGCGGTTTACGATTGTATATTATATATGTGGAACATTAGATGCAAACATTCCACTAGATTGTTATTTACTTGATTTAGACATTATTATAATATCAAAAGAGTTTTGATATAAAGATTACCGTTTCTTTCAAAGAGGATTTGAAAGTTAAGTCAAGTGTTTGGATTTTCATAAGGGAAAAACTCGTTCCGTGTTATACAGCGTGGTCTTATAAGATATCATTTAGTTTTTTGAAACTGTTTTAAACTGTTTACTCATACCAGTCCCATGACTGACTCGAAGTTTATTTTGTTTTTTCTACCTAAACTCTTGGGTGCCTAAATTTGTACGGGCAGTCAAGTAGTTCAGGATTTTACAGATCTATCTAACGGAGCTTGGAGCAGGAGGCTTCAGCGTTAGTTATATAGAGTTTTGTTCTTCTGTGTTGTAAGTGTTGTACTCTGATATGTGTATGTTATACAGTTGAAATTTTGTATTTCAAAAGTTATGATATATTATATTTTGTTCCGCTGCGATGTGAGATTCTGTGTTGTTATTTCTGTTCTTCTTCTACATTTTTCTTCTAAAAAAAGATTCGTATTTTCGTGATATTTGGGTTGGATGTATGATGTATGTAGTCAACTCTGATATTACGGATTTGCGGGCCATTACATACTACTAGTTTCCCTAAGTGACACGATAATTTTCTTAATTGTGCTTTAAAATAATAAGTCAGTGACAAAATTCCTATGAAAATGGCCTATACCATGAAATTTATTGTTGCTCGTCATTTTATGTGTTCATCTAAGCAAATGGTAACTTGAAAAATGTTGCCTATTAGAACATGCACAATTGTTGTAACTTGCATTCTAATTTCTGTCCTCTTTGGATTTTTGGCCTTGTTCTCTTCTCTATTAATCAAAAAAATTTCAACTGAAAATGTTAACTGATGTTATTCCTTAGATGTGGAAGTTAAATTGTTGCTAGATAATGTGAATGTGTGTCAAAGCTTTTCAAAATAAACTAGCACTACAGTCCCCTTATTTCAAGTTAACCTTGAGCTTATTAAAAGAAGCTGATATTTTTTCCTTAGCTTTTCTTTGTCTGGCCGTCCATTTTTGTTTCTTGGCTAGTTTCATTTTCAGATGGTCTACGATCCATTTTTCTGTAATTTTATATTTTGGAGAACAAACATGTATGTTGCTTGATTCTAAATTGTAAGCATCTTCATATGTAGTTGATTTACTTAGAACTATATTATTATTAGCCATAATTTTGATGCCATCTGAAATATGATTCCTCTGAGGTTTATTATCACAATGATGGACTTGTTCAAACGGTTTAAAATCCTTTGAAACGTTCAGTGCGGTGCTACTATGCTGGGCCATAATAACATCTGTGTTCATGCCGAGCAATTCTTGCTTAATGATAAAGCTATTTGGGGTTGTTTAGGGGGTACATCTCCGATTCCAGACATAAATGTTTTTTCAACTCAATCCTTGAGTGAGTTGGACCTCTTGAGTGCTTTGCATAATTGAATATGTAATTGCTTGCCTTGAGTGATTTTGGTTATAGCTAGTCCCTCATGTCATACAAATACTTCCCTCATGTCATACCTAGTCCGATGCATTACTTAAATTGGGTGCTTACTTCCTCCTTTCTTAACAATATCCTCACTCTCTTTGCTCTTTAAAGCAGTCATTTTCTATTCAATAGAAACAAGCATACACTTTCTTTGGTTGTTGCGCGTACAGTTTGATTAACATGCACATCCTTATTATGGTTTATTTTGCATGGGAAGATGAGGTAATATTTATTAGCCAAGGATGATTAGCCGGTAACTTGCATTTTTTTGAAATACTTTTCAATAAGCTTGGTATAATACTACCATTCTTATAATAATTAAGCCTATCCTCTTTCATTAATTTAATCTTAGCTGTTTGATACAAAGGAGCTTGAACTGCTTTTAATTTTATTATTTTTCCTATTTATTTTTCTGTATCAATAAAGATAGAAATCAATTGTTAAATCGGCAAGTTGGTACTTTGGGTATAAGATTGCCTCCTTTTCTTGTGCCAAATCCATGACGACTGTTGAGTGTCTGCGTTTTAGCAGAAGTCCAAAGAGTTTAAACATGAAAGGTAATTAACCAACTTTATATATTTCTTTAAATTTCTTTATATTTTTCTACAAACATCAGTTTATTTTGTCGTTATTATATTTTTTTTAATTTGCTTTGTGTCAAGTTTAGAACGGCCTGCAAATATCCAAAATTACAGAATTTTGCTAGATTAGTGAAACTGTTTATTTCCATATTAATATTTTTGTAGTAGTACTGTAGGTGAAAGAAAAATGAATTCGAACAGAACCAACTTTGAAGTTCAAATGGGTATAAAATTACTTTTAGATGCATAGAACAGTTTGTCGTTATGACGCATGAGGAAATTGTTCTGCATAATTTGAATGATATGTTCCATAAATTTTCGTTTTTTAATGTTTATGATAGTGGAATGTAGTTGTTATTTTTGACTTAGCAAACAAGTTTGTACTTCATAGCAATAAAATTGATTGTACAAGTAAAATACGCATGGAAAGCATGCAACACTCCACTGGAAAGGATTATTTTTAGTAGCTATTTCTTATGTATTTCCTTTTATTTTAGATGGCTATTTAGGTTTTTCATTTTCCTGTTTTTGAAGTTATTTTTTGTTCTTGTTAATCAAACAACGTTATTGGACAAATTGCATGAAATTTCTAATTGAAGGAAAATATTAAACATTGTAATTTACGGAGAAGTCCTTCGTTGAAAATCCTTAAAATTGATATAAGCATATTTTTATTTTGTAATTTTACGCTGACTGACATTAGTGCTTTGAACAGCGCTGTAGTAGCAATTTTATGTTGGCTTTTTTGATTCTTGTGGATACTTATTTGTCTTATATTGAATCTATATCTTTGCACATTTTACAAAAAACAGAAACTATTATGCCAAGCGTTTGTTCTTAATTTGTTTAAAATATGGTATATCCCACCTATCCTTGTGTGAGTTGAAACAAGAAAGTAATTTAAGTTATGTTTTTATATAGTTTTAGTTGTTCTTAAATAGGGAGAAAAGGGGTGGAGGAGCCAAGCCCGGTCCTGTATTAAGTCTGAACTAGTGTGCTAAAATCGCTTAGGGTGCAGCAAGAGGACTCAAATTTTGTTATACGTCTAGTATACCAAAACAGAGAATAATCAATTCTAAACTCATCGCACAAGTTTATGAGTTGAATTTCCACTACAATAAGTATGTTTTAATCAATTTACAACAACAACAACATTATACTATTTTAAGAAATAGCACAATATAGAGAAAGGAGAGATTATAGAATAATGTATATAAATATACAAATAAACTAGAAATCTAACCCGATGTTGTCTGAGGCTTGTTGTAACAATTTCCTTAAGAATTTAATTTCAAAATTCTCCCAAGATACAACAGACGTATTTTGCACAAGATTGTAATGAGTATGTCACTTGTTGTTATTTATAAGAGTATTAAAGAAGAGAGAAGGAAGTTCAGATTGGAATAAGTTAGGAAAGTGATCAGGTTCCCTCCTTATTTATAGTTTATCCGCATCCCTTCGAACGGTCGCACCCGTACCTCTTCGCACAGTCTCATCTCTTCTGAACGGTCACACCCATACCTCTTTGTACAGTCGCATTTCTTTCGAACGGTTGTGCTTGTACCTCTTCGTACAGACGCGTCTCTTTCGGTGAAAGGAAGTGACTTTTCACGAAGTGTCTTTTCGCTAAAATGTGACTGTTTGACTAAAAGAAGTGCCTTTTCGTGAAGTGTTTTTTCGCGAAGTGTCTTTTCGCTGAAATATGACCGTTGGGAAAATGACCGTTGGTGAAATGAAGTGTCTTTTCGCGAAGTGTCTCTTCGCGAGGTGTATTTTCGCGAAGGTCTTTTCATGAAATGTCTTTTCGCGAAGTGTCTTTTCACGAAGTGTCTCTTCGTGAAAAACCATGCTTCTAATAGTTACGCCCTTTCACTAAACAGTTGCATCTTTTCGCTTAAATTATGTAGGACAATGGACAAAGTATATTTCATTCAATACTTACGAATTTCAACAATCCCCCACATGAATGATAATATTCTTTTCCCCCACACAAAGCGAAATATCACAGAGTACATATGGAATAATGCTTTATCGTGAATAAGTAGATATTTCACTTTGAACTTTTCGTAGTTAAAACTTATCGGATCTACTTGGCTAATCGGTGAAATATATCATCTCGAACCGTCAGCCATTATTGTATATCCAGACAATAAGTTTTACGAAGCATTGATTCCCTTCTCATCCAATCTCTTGGTTGTGTTCATTTTGGTCCTGAACACTTCTTGGTTTTGCGAGTGTTATAGAGAATTTAAGCCTTTAAAATTCCCATAGAACTGACCCAGCTCACACTAACATGGGTGATCGCAACCATTAGGAGTATCCTACATATACCCCACTTTTTATTTTCAAGATATGGTCATCATTAAAAAACATAGTTTTAACCTTGTAATACTTATGTAGGCATGCATTTATAGTGTTCACCATAGGAATGGAGTAGGACTGTGTCCAAAAATGCATTACGTCTTGAGTTATTCATAACTGGTTTGCCTATTGATCCTAGTCCGTGGGATCTCCAGTCGCTAGGATAGGTTTCCGTATAAGATAACTCTTGTTGGTTTAGGCATTTAAACCCATTCCCCTCGATGCGCAGTCAATTTTCTCTCTTGATAACCCTTTTGTAAATGGATCCGCTAGGTTATCATTGGTTCTTACATAATTAATGGAGATAGTTTCATTTGAGAGTAACTTCCTAACTGTGTTATGGCATCGACGAATGTGTCGAGATTTGCCATTACACACAAAGTTTTTCACTCTACTTAGCACTGGTTGATTGTCGCAGTGAATATATATGGCCGTTGCAAGTTTAGGCCAAAGTGGAATATCTTCTAAGATGTGACGAAGCCATTCTCCTTCTTCGCCTGCTTTATCTAAAGCAATAAACTCAGATTCCATCGTTGATCGAGCTATGCATGTTTGCTTAGTAGATTTCCATGGCACTACTACTCCTGCTATAGTAAAAACATAACCACTTGTGGATTTTGATTCATCTGAATCGGCAATCCAGTTTGCAACACTATATCCTTCTAATACGGCTGGATATTTTCCGTAATGCAAAAAATAATTTGTGGTATTCTTTAAGTATCCAAGCACTCTCATTAGTGCTTTCCGGTGTTCCTTTCCTGGATTGCTTGTATATCTACTTAATCAACTTACTGCATAAGCTATATCTTGCCTTGTGCAATTCATAAGATATATTAGACATCCTATTACACGAGAGTATTCAAGTTGCATTACACTCTCATTAGTGTTTTTATGCAGTACTTCTGACGGAATAAAAGGTGTTTGTACTCCTTTAGTTCCAAGAATTTGAAATATTTCAATCACTTTGTCTACATAATGTGACTGAGATAATTCAATCCCATTAGGGGTTCTTATTATTTTGATTCCCATAATAACATCTGCAACTCCTAAATCTTTCATATCGAAATTGTTGATCAGTATTTTTTTATGGTCTCTATAACTTTTACGTTAGGACCAAAGATTAACATATCGTCCACATATAAGCAAATCATGACATATGACTGTCCAATTTGTTTGTAATAAACACATTTATCACATTCGTTTAGATGAAACCATTTTTCATCATGACACTATCAAATTTTGCATGTCATTGTTTTGGAGCTTGTTTTAATCCGTACAATGATTTTACTAATTTACAGACTTGGTTTTCATTTCCTTTGGAAATGAAACCTTCTGGTTGCTCCGTATAGATTGCCTCATTTCTTTCATTCCTTTTATAGGGAAACACTCTTCAAAGAATGAGGCTTCTCTTGATTCAAAGATTTTATTTACATTGATATCGACTATATCAGACTTGAATACCAAAAATCTATAGGCACTACCATTTTGAGTTGGCCCAAATAGTAATAATCTATAGTCTTTTGTCCAAGTTTAACTTCCTTGGGAGGCGGAACTGGAACCTTTGCCAAGCACCCCCACACTTTGAGGTAGCTTGGTTTGTGTCCTTTCCATAACTCATATGGAATTGTTTCTGTTTTATTGTGAGGAACCTTGTTTGAAATATGATTAGACATATTTATGGCCTCCTCCCACAAGATCATTGGTAAGCCAGAGGTCAATAGCATCACATTAATCATGTCTTTTAATGTTCTATTCTTTCTCTTGGCAACAACATTTTGTTGTGGAGAATATGGGGCTGTTGTTTGATGAATTATTCCATTTTCTGCACAGAATTGTTCAAATGGTGATTCTTATTCTCCACCTCGATCAGATCTCAATATATTAATCTTTTTGTTTAACTGATATTTTACCTCAACCTTTGTTGATAATTCAACTATTTCCATCCCTATTTTAGTAAGAAAATAGTAAAATTCTTAAGATATTATATGTCTTGTATACCAAAACAGAGAATAATCAATTCTAAACTCATCGCACAAGTTTAAAAGTTGAATTTCTACTACAATAAGTATGTTGTAATCAATTTACAACAACTTTATACTATTTTAAGAAATAGCACAACATAGAGAAAAGAGAGATTATAGAATAATGTATATAAATATACAAATAAACTAAAAATCCAACTCGATGTTGTTTGAGGCTTGTCGTAATAATTTCCTTAAGAATTTTATTTCAAAATTCTCCCAAGATACAACAAATGTATTCTGCATGAGATTGTAATGAGTATGTCACTCTGTGATTATTTCTAAGAGTATTAAAGAAGAGAGAAGGAAGTTTGGATTGAAATAAGTTAGGAAAGTGATCAGGTTTCCTCCTTATTTATAGTTTATCTGGATCCCTTTGAACGGTCGCACACGTATCTCTTCGTACAGTAACATCTCTTCTGAACGGTCATACCCATGCTTCTTTGTACAGTTGCATTTCTTTCGAACGGTTGTGCTTGTACGTCTTCGTACAGACGCATCTCTTTTGGTGAAAGGAAGTGTCTTTTCGCGAAGTGACTTTTCGCTAAAATGTGACCGTTTGACTAAAAGAAGTGCCTTTTCGCGAAGTGTCTTCTCGCGAAGTGTCCTTTCGCTGAAATATGACCGTTGGGAAAATGACCGTTGGTGAAAGGAAGTGTCTTTTCACGAAGTATCTTTTCACGAAGGTCTATTCACGAAGTGTCTTTTCGCGAAGTGTCTTTTCGCAAAGTGTCTCTTCGCGAAAAACCACGCTTCTAATAGTCACGCCCTTTCACTAAACAGTTGCACCTGTTCGCTTAAATTATGTAGGACAATGGACAAAGTATATTTCATTCAATACTTACGAATTTCAACAAGTTTCTTCACAAAAAAGTTCAACCTTCTATAGTTCATAGAGATGTGAGATCGAGCAATGTACTTGTTTTCGATGATTTCAGTGCAAAAGTAGCAGATTTTAATTTGACCAATCAATGACCTGATACAGCTGCTTGTTTGCATTCAACAAGAGTTTTGGGAACTTTTGGTTATCATGCTCCTGAGTAAGCTCTTATAGGTACCAGTTATTTTCTACATTTGGATTTTTATGTGAACAAAAATCATACGGGAATCTAATAGGATTAGCTTGGTTGTATCATAACAGGTTTTTATTTGAATCTTATATAATGCAACATATTTTTATTTTAATGGCGATTTACATCAAAATACTTATACTTACTCTATTTTTGTCTTTATTTTGTGGATGGATGAGCTTAATAAAGAGCTGACTACATGGCAAGTATTTTGTAGAACTCTTAAGGTCGCATCAAGCGGAGGCTCTACCACTAGTGGATGAATTGACGAAGCATCCACAGAATTTACGGTAAGCAGATCCTAGAGTTAGTTATACCCCAACTTGATTGATTTCATTATTAACAAATAAATAGTAAGATTTCAGGCTCGAAGATCAATGTTGGATAAGAGTTAGTTGAATATAGTATTTGGGTTGTCGTAACGATGTTTTACACAACATCCGTTTTAACCCAAATAAAGTGTAAACTTGGAAATAGAATAAAGGATATTTCCTAAGTACAGATTAAACGAGATCGGAAAAGAGATAAGTAATTGGAATATTTTCCAGTTATAAATATCATATATTTTATAAAGTTTAGAAAATAAAAGAAGGCGATATATGGAAATGTTTTCCAAATAACGTATAAGGCAAATATGGTTATTGAAAATATTTGGTTAACAAATATTGATAAGAAATAGAGAAGTGATTTAATTAACGAAATATTAATTAAAGGCTCAGTGATTGTTGGATGTTTGGATGAACACTTGTTTTATTCGATAGTTAAATCATCGACTATCGAAACACTTGTTTTTATTCGATAGTTAAATCACAGACTATCGGAGTTTCGACCATCGTTGTCAATATGGAGAGACCGGTTGGATTATTATCCGAAGAACCACTCCGTATTGGCAGTAGCGTGCGAATCAGATTATATAAAGATAATCGAAGACGGAGTAGAGTGCAAGGACTTTTTCTATTAATAGAAATAGTGCCTTCAGTTCATCCTGTTCCTGGGTGACGTGTATGGATGAATGTCTGACAGAGTATTTCCAGAAAGGTCACGTACATTGATTTCTTCAACCGTACCAAGAGTGGAAGCGGAGAAGGAAACTTCTTTTAGCTAACACGTAATGTACTGTTGAGGACGTCAATCGGTGATTTGATGGATTTGACGATGTGGCATTCGAAGTGAATCTGGTGTGATGATAAAGCGTAGCTTCTAGCCTCATCAACCGGTAAATGACAGAAATCGGGCAAGCAGCATGGCTATGTAGGTCGCACCTATTAGGGTGTATAATCACCTGATCTAGAGTTTCATTTACTTCTAAAAATCTATTGTCGATGCTGCCCCATTCGGGAAACGGTTGCTGATCCCAACCATTGGTGAAATACATTCGATACACTCAAGCGAAATGAGTGGTCGGTCATGTGTCGCTGAGTTGCAAGATGTTCTTGTTGAACTCGGTGTATTCTCCTCTAGAGATATACCAGCGGAAGGTGGTTCCATACCTTATCATAATTGGAAATCCATTACCCAATACGTGCTTGCGGTTTATGATTGTAATTATTTATGTGGAACGTGAGATGCAAACGTTTCACTAGATTGTTATCTACTTGATTTAGACATTATTATAATATCAAAAGAGTTTTGATATAAAGATTATCGTTCCTTTCAAAGGGATTGTGAAAGTTAAATCAAGTGTTTGGATTTTCATAAGGGAAAAACCCGTTCCGTGTTATACGGCGTGGTCTTATGAGATATCATTTAGTTTTCTGAAACTGTTTTAAAATGTTTACTCATACCAGTCCCATGACTGACCCGGAGTTTATTTTGTTTGTTCTACCTAAACTTTTGGGTGCCTAAATTTGTACGGGCAGTCAAGTAGTTCAGGATTTTACAGATCTATCTAAAGGAGCCTGGAGCAGGAGGCTTCAGCGTTAGTTATATAGAGTTTTGTTCCGCTGTGTTATAAGTGTTGTACTCTGATAAGTGTATGTTATACAGTTGAGATTTTGTATTTCAAAAGTTATAATATATTATATTTTGTTTCGCTGCGATGTGAGATTCTATGTTGTTATTTCTGTTCTTCTTCTATCTCTTTCTTTTAAAAAAAATGTTTCGTATTTTCGTGATATTTGGGTTGGACGTATGATGTATATAGTCAACGCCGATGTTGCGGATTTGCGGGTCATTACAGTTGGTATCAAAGCTTAGGTTGAGCGAATACCTAGGCTTGTTGGAATGTGCTCATTAGAGATAGGATCAGTAGTATCCTAGAATGAGTTGAGTGTATATATATATGCGAGAGAGCGTATTTGTTATTTGATATAAAAACTGTTTTATATTGTGTTGACTAGTCTGTTGAGTGGATTATAAATTTTGGTCGAATCGTGGGACGCTACGATGTCGATAGGAGTTTATAAACACTTGAACATAAGATTGGACACGATATTGTTTTAAATAGTTGAGTTGATTGTTAGGATTATAATCAAATTAGATTATAAAACAGAAATAGTTATATATATAACCAATGGAATTTGTATATGAAATCAAATATACAAATGAGATAAATTGAAATTGAATTCCAACCAGAATTCAGAATTTAAAATCCTGGGAGTTTGGAAAATATTTTTCTAAATGGAGTTTGAAAGAAATATAGTACTGAACTCATTCAGTAGCTGGGAAATAATTCTGCTGATGGTCGCAACATCATCAGTGTTCATTTTCGAGTTTCTAAGTGATGAATTGTTGCCTTAGAAAAGTTTTGATGGAAAGTTGTTTGAAAAAAAACAAGTTGTTTGAAAATTCAAATGGTTTGAATTTGGGATAGATATAAATATATGTATATATTTATATTACTTCAGAGGAATTTTGAAATCGGAATTGGAATATAGATTTCAAATAGAAGTAAAATAAAGGAATTTGAATATATATATATAATTCAAATAGAAGTAAAATATAAGGGAATTCAAATATAGAATTTGAACATAGAAATTTAAATAGGATTTAAATAAAGAAAATTCAAATAGAAATTGTATAAGAAAAATTGAAATGGAATTTGAATTCAAAGGAATTCAAATGGATTCGAATAAAGAAAGGTCAAATAGAGATTTGAATATTAGAATTCAAATGGAGAATGGTTAAATAGAATTTCAAAGAGAATATAAAGTGGAGGTTGAATATTAGAATTCAAGAAAATATAGAGTTTGAAATAGAATTTGAATTCAAAGGAGTTAAAATAGAATTTAAAATTCAAAGGATTTCAAATAGAAAATTGAACAAAGGGATTTGAAATAGAAATTGAATAAAGGATTTCAAATAGAAATTGGAGATAAGAAATTCAAATAGAATTTGAAGATAAGGAATTGAAATAGAAATTGAAGACAAGAAAATTTCAAATAGAAATTGAATAGAAGGAAGTAATATAGAGTTTGAATAAAGAAATTCAAATGGAATTTGAATATTGTAAATATATAGGATTTGAATATTAGAAGTGAAATAGATCGGGAATATTATGTGAAATGGATTGGATATATATTAAAAATATATCAGAATTGAGTTGAATTTATTATAAACAAAGTTAAAACGTTTGTATTTATAAATATAATTAAAACAAGCTCGCCATAGCGCGGCAGTTCGTAAATTGGCGATTCGAACTTCAATTTAGTATACAGAACTCAGTTGAAGTCGGAATTCTTTGAAACAAGAACCGTCGGGACTGGTTGAATAATAGTTTTCTAATGAAAGAGAAAAATCTGGATTTCGTCGTATAGATTTTGAGTTATATCAAAATCAAATTTTTAGAAAAGCAGCGCCAGAACCATTATAAAACCATAACGGTTTAATTAAATAAATTAAAGGATTTTTAGGAAATAAAATCCGAATTGGCATTATGAAAAAATCCGGACTGGAGATATAAAATGAATATGAACTCCAGTGAAGTAAGTGAAATGATTTTTAAGACAAAAATCATATTTTAAATGGTTAAATAGAATTAACTAAATTTGGTGAATAATTAGTTAAAGGAAATTTGAATCGAAATTGGGTTTTTGGATAAGTGAAAGAGATTGAGAATTTATATTCAAAATCGAATATATAACTCGAGTTGAAAATATAATAAGATTAGTTTATAATTAAGTTGACATATATTTGAACAAGTATATTCAAATAAAAAGGGTGAAATAGGCAAAACGGTTAATTAACAACTAGTTAATGGGAATTTGAATGATTGAAATTAAATTTAACTTAAGTAAGTTAAATGGATCGAAATGAATAAATTGAGTAAAATCAATGTGAATGAACTATGAATTAGGTGTGAATAAAGGGAAAAAACCAAAAGAGTCAAAAAGAAAATATATTTGTAAACAAATATAAATGAAATATATTTGTAAAACAAATACAAAGGAAGTTATGTGCAAACAAATAGAAGGAGAAATATTTGTAAAAACATTTACAAATAGAATTTAGAAGGGAATATTTGTAAAACATTTACAAATAGATTAAATGGAAATATTTATTTATAGTAAATAAATTGAATGTTATAAATGAGATATTTATTTGTTAAATAAATAGAATTTAATCAAAGGAATATTTAGAAGATGAATAGAAAGTGGAAATCTGTTTTTAACAGATAAATAGAAAAGATTAATTTATAAATAACAGTTTATAAATTAAATTGAATATTTATCATTCGATAAATGGAATATATAAGTCTGAACTTATATAGAGAAGGGATATTGGTTTTTTAACACCGATAGTTTTAAATAGAAGAGGGTACACAACACTTGTATAAGTGAAGTACCGTTATTAAAGAGAACATTTATAAAGTGAAGAACTGTTACTGAAAGTAAATCTTTATAAATGAAGAAACGTTATCCAATAAGAGTTATTCGAATAGGAGAAGTCGATTAGAGATAGAAATAATCGATTAGAGTTAGAATAAATCGATTACAGTAAGTATTAACCAGTTAGAGTTAATCAGTTAGGGTTAATCCGTAGAGTTAATTGAATATTCGTTATTCAATTAGAATTTATCGAATATTTGTTATTCAAAATAAGAGTTAACCAGATAGAGTTAAATGAACATAGTTAATCGAATTAGGATTTAATTGAATGTTAGTTATTCAATTAAAGTGGATCGAATATAGTTATTGATATAGAGTTAGTCAAACAAAGTTACTCAGGATAAGTTGCCATTTCGTACGACTGCTAGCGTAATTCGCAGGGCTGCAGATAGCCTAGGGCGGTCGGATGTTTCCTGAGGGAATCAGGCGTAACCATTGTGATCGTTGCGATCTAGAGTCAAGCGAATGGAGTTAAATCAAATATTAGTTATTCAAATAGAATAAAAGGAGTTATCGAATATAGTTTATTCAAACAGAGTTAATAGAGTAAATCGAATATAGTTTATTCGAAGAAAGGTTTTCGAATCTAGTTATTCGAAAGAGAGATTATCGAATATAGTTATTCGAAGGGAGGAGTTATCGAATAGGAATTTATTCGAAAGAGAGTTACGTAAGAAAGTTTGAAATGTTGAGTATCAACATAAATAAGTTTTGAAAAGATAAATGGGGTTGTAGCACTTTTCTACCTTAGCAATTTCGAGGACGAAATTATTTTAAGTGGGGAAGATTGTAATGACTCGGATTCTTATGGGTTAATTTTGACTATTTAATATGGATTTAAATATTTAGTTAAGTAAATAAATCAATTTTTATAGGGAGTTATCGATTTAAAAATCAATTTCAATTTAATATTGAAAATATTAAATTATCAGAATACGAAAATGGATTTAGTTGAATTCAAAATTTAATTTGAATTAAATTCTGTTCAAATAATTAATAGGAAATTTTATTTGAATTTATAACGATAATAATATCTATTTATTATCGAGGAGAATAAATTGTCTGGAATTAATTTATATTGATTTAAATTAATATCTTGTCCACACGATCAAATGGGACTGGGAAACCATTTCTAGTGTGTTCAGAATAGTGGTGTAACGTTAGTAGCATCGGTTGTTGGGTTCAGAAAAGAGTTCGGGATCACAGAGTGTTTTAATTTTTGAATACCGGATAAAAACTAATTTAAAATAAAATAAAGAAAATCCAAATTCTTTTGAGTGAACACAAACAATACAACAAGGCAAAAAGGAAATGGCCGCTGTCTTCACTTTCTTCCACACGAATCTTCATGGCAAAAGGGTGGCCACGCTCCTCAGTTACACACCACTCCCTTCCCTTTAAAATCACGACTTCTATTCCTCAAATCCCTTTCTTCTGAAAAATGAAAATATACCGAACCCCTTTTTCTTTCTAAATCGCGATATGAAATCCAACGCGAGGTCGAGTGAAGGTGTTAGCGGAAGCACGATGCAAAGTGGATGGGGTTTGGAGATTTGCGGCTTTTAGCAGTAAAATTTGGGGCGACGCTAGATTAGAGGGGTGATTGATTTCTGGTGCTGGAAGCCGAGAAGGGGATCGCGAGTTGTCGGAGGCCGAGATCTGGGTTTGTGCGACAGTGGAGTGGGGCATCTATAGGTCGCGACTTTTGAGGCGACGCTGAGCTCTGGTCTGAGGTGGCGATTGGTTTGAGGAAGTGGGCAGAAGAGGTTGCGTGAGTATGAAAGCTTGGTGGGTGAACTAGTCGTTGATGGTGTTGATCATTGGACAGCAAGTGAGTTCGATTGGCGGTCCTGGTCTTCGACTGTCGAACGAAGTATGGCATCAGGGTTTGTCTTTGAGGTGGCTTACGAATTTGTTGATGATGGAGACGGCTGGTGGTAGCTCATGGTGACAGGAAGTTTCGTAAGGTCAGTAATGGAAATTGCTTGTTAGGAGACATGAGGTGTTTACATCGTCAATTAAGGTAATTAATTATAATTTGTTCACTTAATATTTTCTTATTAGAATTTTAATTAGTTAAAAGGTTAGGATTTTAATTAGTTAAAAGGTTAGAATTTTATTAGTGAAAGGGTTAAAATTTAATTAGTAAATGGTTAGGATCTTTTTTGTATATCAGTATGGATTAGTTTAATTAATAGTCAAGCTAAATTTAGTTTAGTAACCGAAGGAAGAAAAATATAGGAACGTCATTTACTCGTTTAAATAGTTATTTAAATAAATAAATGTTTAATCAGTAATTTAAATAAAATTATCGTAGGTGCGAATTCATTCGAGAAGATTCGCAGTCAATGATCTGAAATTAAACAAGATATTCAACGATGGAAATTCCGGTGAGTAAACCTCACTCACCATTTATTTAGAATTATTTTTATATAATAATTGTCTGTGCTTGTTTGAATGCTGTCTGATTGTTTTAAAATATATATTAGTTATTTAGGATATATATATAAATATATTGGGTTGATGATTGGTTGGATTCCCGCAGTTTCATTAGCGGATGCCCGCGGTTTCATTAGAGGATGATTACCCTATACGCCCCACGCTATGATTAGTGGATGACCTTCATACCGCGGTATCTTGCCTCGAAGCAGGATGGGTATTACTATGTTGACTAACGTCTGTGGATGCAGGAAAACAGGTTGGAGGAATCCAACTGGATTCCTCCAAAAAATATATATTTTGTTTGTTTGTTTGTTTGATTTCATATATATTCATATATGATGTGTTAAAAATCAAATGATTGAAAATTGGTTGATTTGATTGTTTAAATATCACTGGGGCTTGGGATATTGATTTATAAAATACCCTGAAAGGGTATTTGAGATTTAAAAGGTGAATTCTATTTTCATAAATAGAATTTGAATTTTTAATGAACTATAGGAAATATTTACTGGTTTTGAAGATATATAAAACGAGTATTGATTTTATAAACTCTGTTTATAAATAAAAATATGGGGTTTGTATTGATTTTATAAACTCTGTTTATAAATGAAAATATGGGATTTGAATTGAATTTAAAAACGTTGTTTATAAATGGAAATATGGGATTTGAATTGAATTTATAAACTTTGTTTGTAAATGAAAATATGGGATTTGAATCGAATTTATAAACTTTGTTTATAAATGAAAATATGAGATTTGAATTGAATTTATAAACGTTGTTTATAAATGGAAAGGTGGGATTTGAATTGAATTTATAAACGTTGTTTATAAATGGAAAGGTGGGATTTGAATTGAAGTTATAAACGTTGTTTATAAATAACGCAGAGAATTCAAATGGACTTTGAATATAAGGAATTGAAATAGAATTTGAATAATAGAATTCAAACGGAGTTTAACTATAGAATTTGAATATTGTATTTCAAATGGAATTTGAATATAGAAATTCAAATGGGATTTATAATAAATAGATTTGGATAAATAGAAGTGGATTAGACTAAGAAGTTAATTAACAGATTTAATTAACAAATTGAGCTAAAACGATTGGTATAGTTAAAATAGATTGGACAGGTATAGACATACAGGAGACAGGTTTGGAATAAAGTATAGAAGTGAAATAAATAGAATGCCCGACAAAAAGGTACGTAGTTAATTCATATATGAGATTTTATGCGCCGTATCGGCTAGCCGCTTGGCTTTTCTTTTTCTTTTTGATTGGAAAAGGCCTGTGTGGCAGTTTGGCGATTTTCCCGATGCTCCCGGTACAAAGGAGGTTATGGCGAATTTTTCCGGGAATTTAAGGAGATAGAATATTTTTAAGATAATTTGACAACTAGAAATCTATATATCATTATATATAGAAGTCGATAAGAAAACGAACTTAGAAATAGAATAGTATAATCAAAAAGGAAGTCTAGAATAAAAACTAGTAAGAATAGAAAGAGGAAGTGTATATGTGTTTAAAGGTGAATAATCAGTTGTATGGTATTGATTATTTGAGTAAGTATTCTTATCTGTTTTGACGTTATAAATGTTATTCAGTCAAGGTCTGAGAGGTAGTTATACCCCAACTTGATTGATTTCATTATTAACAAATAAATAGTAAGGTTTCAGGCTCGAAGATCAATGTTGGATAAGAGTTAGTTGAATATAGTATTTGGGTTGTCGTAACGATGTTTTACACAACATCCGTTTTAACCCAAATAAAGTGTAAACTTGGAAATAGAATAAAGGATAATTCCTAAGTACAGATTAAACGAGATCGGAAAAGAGATAAGTAATTGGAATATTTTCCAAATATAAATATTATATATTTTCTAAAGTTTAGAAAATAAAAGAAGGCGATATATGGAAATGTTTTCCAAATAACGTATAAGGCCAATATGGTTATTGAAAATATTTGGTTAACAATTATTGATAAGAAATAGAGAAGTGATTTAATTAATGAAATATTAATTAAAGGCTCAGTGATTGTTGGATGTTTGGATGAACACTTGTTTTATTCGATAGTTAAATCATCGACTATCGAAACACTTGTTTTTATTCGATAGTTAAATCACAGACTATCGGAGTTTTGACCATCGTTGTCAATATGGAGAGACCGGTTGGATTATTATCCGAAGAACCACTCCGTATTGGCAGTAGCATGCGAATCAGATTATATAAAGATAATCGAAGATGGAGTAGAGTGCAAGGACTTTTTCTATTAATAGAAATAGTGCCTTCAGTTCATCCTGTTCCTGGGTGACATGTATGGATGAATGTCTGACAGAGTATTTCCAGAAAGGTCACGTACATTGATTTCTTCAACCGTACCAAGAGTGGAAGCGGAGAAGGAAACTTCTTTTAGCTAACACGTAATGTACTGTTGAGGACGTCAATCAGTGATTTGATGGATTTGACGATGTGGCATTCGAAGTGAATCTGGTGTGATGATAAAGCGTAGCTTCTAGCCTCATCAACCGGTAAATGACAGAAATCGGGAAAGCATCATGGCTATGTAGGTCGCACCTATTAGGGTGTATAATCACCTGATCTAGAGTTTCATTTACTTCTAAAAATCTATTGTCGATGCTGTCCCATTCGGGAAACGGTTGCTGATCCCAACCGTTGGTGATATACATTCGATACACTCAAGCGAAATGAGTGGTCGGTCATGTGTGGCTGAGTTGCAAGATGTTCTTGTTGAACTCGGTGTATTCTCCTCTAGAGATATACCAGCGGAAGGTGGTTCCATACCTTGTCATAATTGGAAATCCATTACCCAATACGTGCTTGCGGTTTATGATTGTAATTATATATGTGGAACGTGGGATGCAAACGTTTCACTAGATTGTTATCTACTTGATTTAGACATTATTATAATATCAAAAGAGTTTTGATAAAAAGATTATCGTTCCTTTCAAAGGGATTGTGAAAGTTAAATCAAGTGTTTGGATTTTCATAAGGGAAAAACCCGTTCCGTGTTATACGGCGTGGTCTTATGAGATATCATTTAGTTTTCTGAAACTGTTTACTCATACCAGTCCCATGACTGACCCGGAGTTTATTTTGTTTGTTCTACCTAAACTCTTGGGTGCCCAAATTTGTACGGGCAGTCAAGTAGTTCAGGATTTTACAGATCTATCTAAAGGAGCTTGGAGCAGGAGGCTTCAGCGTTAGTTATATAGAGTTTTGTTCCGCTGTGTTGTAAGTGTTGTACTTTGATAAGTGTATGTTATACAGTTGAGATTTTGTATTTCAAAAGTTATAATATATTATATTTTGTTCCGCTGCGATGTGAGATTCTTTGTTGTTATTTCTGTTATTCTTCTATCTCTTTCTTCTAAAAAAAAATGTTTCGTATTTTCGTGATATTTGGGTTGGATGTACGATGTATATAGTCAACTCCGATGTTGCGGATTTGCGGGTCATTACATTGAGAATCGTTGCTGCATTGAAAAAACTGTTGTCGTTCTCAAGGGAACTTCCCAATTGGGTGGTGTTGTTACTCTTACCCATTGGTACATTTGCTAAATCAAGTGGATATATTTACTGGAAAATATATATAGCGTGGATGTAATATTTGTTGTTTATTGTCCTTGCTCTCACCACATTGATATTTGTTTTATTCCAGTAGCATGAAACCTAAGACTTGGACAATATTTTTTTAGACAACATGAAACCTAATACTTAGCATGATATTCCCTTATTTTATATTTTGCAAGCAAATAGAAATGTCAATAGTATAATATTTTTGTCTCTTGTTGCTATGACTTGCATTGTTCTGGTGTTCTGTTTACGCATGTACCAATTTGAAAAATGCACATATAGTCAGAAAATACAAATGATGGGATTATGAGATGTGTGAACAAAAATCTAAAGTGTGTGTGTTTAACATTTAAGGTAGGTCCCAAGGTACACATGATGCAGTTTCCATTCAGTTCTTCTTGAAGAATATACATCCAGGAAAGAAGGAAGCGACAGCAAATCTTTGCAGAGGTATTTCAGTGCTTGTGGTCTATTCGAGCACCACAATTTCAAACCAAGAATTGTTGTGGTATCAGACATTTCTTCATTCATCATTGAAATAAAACCTAATATGATTGCCTTTGCATAGGTAAATCAATTGGGTTCATCAATATCACAGTAGTTTCCTTTTCGTTTTAAAGGAAAAGTGGGTGAAAAAACCTAACATCACAGAGCTAATTATGTCTTGTCCTTAACAATTAATATTGCATATTTAATGATTATAGGCTTTAGCTACTAGGAGTCTGCAGGACAAAAACTCAAGGCTGGAAAATATGTGGTGGAGAATTTAGAACAGCAAGTCACGGTCACCCAAGCATACTCCCATGGTAGGAAGTTTGCCTATCATTATTTTCTCAGTCTTGATTATAACTTGAGTCTCATTGTTGACTATTATTGTGTATAGGTAGATCAACGTTTCTAAAGAAATCAGCAGCAGTAGCACTAGTTTATGGTATTTGTTAGGTAGTTCAATTGTTTATTGTGCTTTCTTATTTCAGTTGTTTATGATATTTTAGTTGTAGTGCTATAGTGACATTTGTTAGGGCCAGAGGACACATATGTATCTTGCGGATCTTTGAATGTGTATGTATCTTGTGGTTGTTTAATATGTTATGTTCAAAAGTATATGTGCTTGTGTATTATGTTACATAATTGGAGGCAAAATTATGGGTATGTCTAGAATATTATTATACAAATTGAGAACAAGCGGTAACGGAAAGTAATGCTACAGAATCAATCAATAATTTTTAGTAGCGTTAAAAAAACGCTACAGAAATACATGTAGTGGTGTTGAGTAAACGCAATCGTAAACCAGGGGTAAAATTGGAAATTTTATTAGTAGCATCAAAAAGCTTTTTTATGGCGTTTTTAAAGTGTTATAGAAATACTTATGGTGGCGTTTGGAAAATGTTACAATAAAAGTATTTACAGTAGCGTTTGTTAAAAGCGCAACAAATATTTTTTACTTTTAGTGGCATGTTTTCTCGCAACGATTATCGAAACGCCACCAAAAATACTTAGTAGCATTTTTTGAGCACTACAAAAAATCATTTTTCTTGTAATGATTTAAATCTTTTATATTCATTTGAAAGGTCTTTTCGATGAAAACAAAACGTTTTCGGTTTTAGGATAATCCGACAGTCAGATCTCCTGTTACGTCCATTCGAAGTTATGGGTTGAACTTTGCGAACTGTCGCTGTGCAACACTTCCTATTCAAACTCGAATTCGATTTATAAAATTAAAAATAAATCGATATTCTTCCAAACCAATTGTATAAATTATATAATAGATATATATATTCACCTTTGAAAACTCGTTTCAGTTGTTTATCTTCAAAATCTTATCTATACGTCCATCCAAAATCAGACATCGAAATCAAATTTCGACTTTTCACTGAATATTATATTATAAAAATATTTATTATTTATTCCAGATTGGAATGAAATTCAATCAAACATCATATAATTTCACTGGAATGAATTTTGTACATCCAACAATAGTTGTAAACAACTATCAACATCCAAATAACATCGAGTGTGCACCTATATTCATATAAACTTCAATCAAATAATTGACGCTTATTCCAAACTGTCAATCAACCTATCAACATACAAACTACATACAAGGGAGATGCGGAAGTCAAATATCATCCCGAGACCCATTTGGGGTTTTCAACCAACAAACAATCAATTTATATGAACTATTAATTCATGAATTTAATATTAATAGTTCAACTCAAATTAATTTCCTATCTAACCAATATCACTTAAACAAGCAATGATAAATTCATCCATATGGTTTTCAAATAATTAGTAATGTGAGATACCATATACCGTATAACAAATTTGTGATAATTAACTAAATAAAAATCATTATATGCAATTAATATATATTCAACCACGATTATATAACTACAAAAAAATCAGTTTGAGTGAGAAGCTCTCACATTGGTCGTTTTCCGCTAAATAACGACAAATGGTCGATTGATCGAATAAGACGTTTTCTTCTGCCAAAAATTGAGACGAGCTCGAAATCACTCCAAATCAGTTTCATTGTGAAGCTCTCGTCGATGCGGTTCCAACTCATGTTGAGTCGTCGAATTCAGATCTCATACGAAAAGTTGCGATTTTTACAAGTTTGCATACACATTTAAATCAAACATTTAACAACTTATTTTGATTATAACTACACAAACTATATAAACTAAGTAATAAATTCTCACTCCAAGCATCCTAACATCACGACACTTCACTGTAGGCACCCCACACACTTGCTACGAGCTAAAAATTCCTCCTTTCCTCGCCAAATGAACCCAAACTTCTTGCACACGTTGGATCTCGCTTGCACAAGAGTTTTAAGCAAGAAAGCTACCATTCTAAAGGCTGTGGAGTGGTGTCGTAGCTATGTGGGGCCCGTAATATGTGGTAGGAGGTGAAAAAGGGTAGAAAGGAAGGGTTATTAAGCAAAAAAGAGAAGGAGGAGGGAATGGGAGGTATGGAGGTGGAGCAAGGGGGGTGGTGGCGGCGGTGGGTGGCGAGGGGACAGTGGGTCAGGTCAAAGGGAGGTGGGTGGTGGCGAAAAGGGGGCAGGAGGTAGCCATTATTTGGAAGAAAGGAGGAAAAAGGAAGAAGGAGAAAGACGGAGGAGGAACGGAAAAAGAAAAGAAAAGAGGGTTTTTTTGGAAAAATTGCCACCCCTCACGTGGATCGCTGACGTGGCGCGATCCCGTGAGTTCCAACAAAACCACCTTGGAACGTTGGATGGTCTTCGTTTTAATTGAAGTATGATAACTCCACGTTTTTAAATGTGTGCGAGTTAGTCTCCACCTCTTTTGATCGCATGATCCCAAATTAATTCTGTTTGCTACGAAATTTTGGATTTCGATAATAAACGTAATTCTGGATCCAACGGAATAGATTTCTTCGAATTCCGAGTTCGTTTGACCTTCCTTTTTATTTTTCGATTGTGTTTCAACTTGATTTCAATACGCGATTTTATTGTACGTTTTCTTCTCGCACGCCTGACGCTAACTCCAAAAATTATGAAATTTAAAATTCTACCATTATTCGATGCTACAAATCCGAAAAAAATGTTCCATCGGAATCCGAGGTCATCTGAATAACATTTCTTTGTAAACAACTCGTTATTATCACATCGAACAGTTATATCTCGCACGGCCACATACTAAGTCCGTTTGGCGTGAAATTTGAAATCTGGCAATAATTTAATATTCTGAATCCAACAAAATTAGTTTCATCGAAAATGGAGGTCATTTGTAAAATGTTCATTTTAAAGGGCTATGTAATATTAAAACGTTAATAAATTCCATAGCAACTACTTTAAAATTTGAATTGGACATAACTTACATTTTATAATATAAAATCTAAAATTTTCCCTTTCATTAGAAAATATTGTTAAATCGATCCTAACGTTTCTTATTTTCCTGAAATCCGACTTACATCGAATTATATATGTTCATTTAAAGTTCAAAACATATTATTACGAACTACCGCGACGTTACGTATTCATTTTAATTAAATTTTAAATTCTTACGTTCAAACTTCATTTAAAATAAATTCTAAGTCGTTTATTCTCAAAATAAATCATTTAAAATTAATCTCCATTAAAATCAATTAGAAATAAATTTTAAATTGGTCCCAAAATTCCGGGTTGTTACAGTAACTAACCCCACTTGGTTCGGTATAGCCATGTTTTAGTCATTTTAATTTATGACACGACGGTCAACGACATCCATCACCATTCTTTTACTTCATTCCAATAGCGATCGTCAAACCAACCTACTTCATTCTGGATTCTCTACCACGTACACAGTTGTTAAAATGTTCGGTATTGTTAGAGAGCATGATAATGTTTAATCCCGGTCTCTTTAACAACCAAACATTTACAATTTCCACATCGATTGGATATTCACATTTCAAAGGGGTCGTACTTCATATCAAAATATCAGATTTTGCTTTGAAATCATTTCATATTCAAGGTAGAATATGTTTTCATATGAAATCTCTATTTAGAACCAAACATAGAATCTTGAAACAGTTCCAATCTTAAAATAATTTTGAACATTTAAAATAGTTGAAAAATATATTAAAATAATTTAAATATATATTAGAAATAGTTTGAAATAAATAGTTAGGAAAGTAAATGTTTTAAATAAATAGTTAGGAAAATAAATGTTTTAAATAAATAGTTTGGATATATAAAATAGTATTTATCAAAGTTTAGTTAAATATATATCGTTAAATACAAAAGAAGTTTATAAAATAGCTTACCGATTGTTAAAATAATAATATGTATATAAGTGAAAAAAATAGTTTATAAAGTAAAATAGGAACGGAAGATTTTCGATTTTCATTTTGGAAATTTTTTATTCCATTTGCGCCATTCAAAGACCTGCCATCACCGAGAATTCGGGCCCACTTGGTCAACCTTGGCGCTTATAAAAGACCTCGAACTGTGCTGCCTTCATGAGGAATTTATGGCGAATCCAGATAGAAATCGATATCATCTCCCATATGAATGTGAAGCACCTCACGACGATTTTCGATTTTCGTTTTGGAAGTTTTCTATTTCGTTGACTGGATTTGAAGATATTAAGCGAAGAAGATTCGAACATTTGTGGCCATCAAAAAACAAGAATGGAGGCTCGGAAATTAGGGTTCCGAAATGAATATAATAATATTGTTTTCATCGTTTTGTGTGATTTAAAGCCAAAAATGGACCTTTGTCCAAATCAAGTCTTCTTACTGATTATCTATAGGTTTTAAGGCCTTCTAAACACAATGAAACTAGTAACGAAGCCAAATTCGAAAGCCTACAACAGTTGCACTTAAATCTGATTATTTAAATTAAATTGCACACATAAATTGCTAGGCATTTTAAATTCATACAATCAAACGACAACTCCGATGGTTACGAAATTTGATATCTTACAATAATTTACAAATCTATATCCGACGAGACTGATTGCATCGAATTCTAAGATTGTTTGCAAAATGGCTATTTCCACATATTCATTAATATAATAAAATATTCAGTTTTCATTTATTCGGAATTTATATTAAATTCAAAAGTTTATACATTCTATTCAAATCAAAATAGAATTCATACAAACTTATAAATCAACTATCGTTTGTTATGAATTAAATTTTCATTACTTACAAATTCAAATTTTATTCCAATTATTAATTACACCAATCAATTCATTAAAATATATCAATATTAAATTCCAATTTTTCAATGATTATCCATATAAACAAAATAACCAATTGACTTGCAATCAATACCAGTCAAAATAAGTTAAATTTAGTTACTTTCACAAATTAATTAAGTTTCAGCCATACAGTTTCACAGTTATAACATTTAATGCTAAACTATGAATTTCTTGGCTCAATTAAATTTCAAAGATACAATATTAAATTTCAATTCTCAATAATTACAGTACAAACCAAATTGGAACTATATTTTCAATTCATGTAGATAATTACATTTATATCAAGTTGACATTCATTGTACAAACAATGGATCTATATTTTTACCGTATTCAATACACTAAAGTTTTCAATATATATGGAATTCCTAAATCAGTTAACCTATTATATATTGAAAATTCAATATCAACTTCAATTTTAACATAAGTAAATTATCAACCTTAAGTCATTTCATATACAGCCATTGAAATACATTGTTTAACAAGACAAGTTAAATTTCATACCTTATAAATTTATGACATAAATCATTAATTTTAATATTTAAACCAACATTGTTCAAAATCACATTAAATTTAATATTTCAAATTGCCTCAAAATCTTGGGATGTTACAATTCCCCTGATGAAAAAAATTCTGAATCTACAAATGCAAAACATGGAGGATGAAACATAAACTCATCTTCTATTGGTTCTATAGGTCGGAAGGGAGGTAAATTGTTGATGAAATATTAGGTTTGGAAACCTTGCATTCAACATAATATAAATAAGCAGAATGCTCCAAAATTACTTTCAAGCTACTAACTTGTAGTAAAATTTATATATTTAATTTTAAATGCTTCGAAACAAACATAATTCATACTATTACTAAATTTGATTGTATTCATACATATCCATCGATATACCGATCCAAGTACGAATTATTAGTTAAAGGAAATCAAAAGATTTACTACCACACTAAACCATATATATTCAAACTATAAATAAAATATATATCCACTAGTGTTATCAACCATGATTATTACAAGATAAGTTGGAAACATAATTTAAAAGTTAAATAAAACTATTAGCTAACATTGCACTCAAAACTCTACATTGCAATTCACTAAATATGTGTTTTGTTGATATACAATAGTAGACCATCTATTTTAGGAAAAATCATATTTGAAATAATAAAAGAATTAATATTTCAGATGCATTACAGTAGCATCTCCTACTGGTCAACTTCACCAACATTATAAAAGCAAAAAAATCATAAAATGGATTGAAAAATCTTACCTCAAATCTAGATCTCTGTGGGGTTCCAATTTTTCTACTATCTAGAGTACTGATAATTAATACCTTTCTCTTCTACAATAATTCTTCTTTAGGCTAAATCCCTTTATAAGGAGAAAATCTAGGTACCTAAATAAGGTTGGTATTTCTATAACGAAGGAAATTAAAGGCCCGAAATTTAGATAAGAAAAATTCTAACGCAACTCTATTTTGCATTCAAGAATGCAGATTTGTTAAAGATTTCATGATGAACGATTCACAAAGCGTAAAAATGATAGGAGGGAAAAGACGGAAATTGAATGCATTATTCTTGCATGGATTTAGCATCAGGTGGGATTGGGAAAACGAGCGGAATTGACGGGGTGGATTCATTTGTTTATGAATGAAAAAGCTAAATTCAAAAATTCAAGTAAAAAAAAAACAATAGGAATTTCAAATTTGAAAATTATGAGAATGGTTTGAAAGAGAGACAAAGTAGCAAGAACACGTGAAAATGCAAGGTTTTTGTGCCAAAAACTTTGGAAAGTTTTAATTTAGATCTCTTACAGTAGACAAACCTCCTCATCAGTCAACTTGATTAATAATTAATTTGAAAGCGCAACTTCTAGTCCAACCATGAAGTTCCAAAGTTACCATTCATATACAATTCTCTAAAAAGTAAATCTTAAAAAATAACATATAAATTAAAAACCTTACTTTTATGAATCTTAAATTCCCTAAAATTAAAATTAAAATCCGACAGATATATATTTTCATAAATTCAAAACGTTTTCGCATATATTACCAAACTTAATATCACTTGATCATAAAATCAAACAAATAAACTTCATATACATTTTCACAATTTATTTATTAATAACATAAAAATCAAATTAATAAACAAATAGTAACAACTAAAAAATAAAAACTAATATCACATGATTTCAATACAAATCATCAGCAAATATGTTCAAAAATCATTTCTCTTAAATACAATAAACACAATTTTTTTTAAGCTTTTGATACATGTGTTAATACGCTTCTGTTTGATACAAGCTTTTCATATACATTTCAATTTCTTAAGTCTCTTTTTATAATTTGTCCCAAACTATCTTTGATCAACCTCTACATTTTTAAGCATTCACCATGACCTATAGTTTCAACATACATGGTTATATTCTGAAATTTTCATTGAAGATGTTCAAACCATTTTAAACAGTACTAAACCAACTTCTTCTCAACTGATACATCTTCAAATTTATCTCGAATACTGTTATTTCTAATTCAATTTTGTAGACATGCCTACAGCTTCATCACAAAATTTGCATCTCAGTTGTAAAATGCACACTTAATTTTTAAAAATATTCATTAACTTATTTAAGCATGTGTTATTTAACAAATTTCATTTTTTTCAACGAAAAAACTAAAGTAGATAATAAATATAATAATTGAAGCAATATCCATAAAGTATAAAAATTGTTAAAACTAGTAATATAATAAGGAAATACATCAGATTAAAATAAATCAAAAGGTTTGATGGGACATACATAAACAATTGATTAGATATTTAATAATGATTTCTATTACATTTACTAATAATTAGAAATAAAATAGTCTATCATGCTCCAAATTTTTATTATTAATTATCTAATAAATTTAAAATACTTCCTTACTTTAGAAAAATCATAAACATCACCACTCACTCTTATGGGGCATTTGCAATAAGGTTAAACGGAAAATTTATTAAAATCGAATGTTAAACGTTTTAAACAAATTAATTAAACATGCTATTTTTTTAATTTAATTGTTTTATGATTGATAAATGATTTGGCCTGTTATGTAATATATGTTTAACTATACTAAAACAATAGTACAACTCTGAAATATAAATATATGATTATACAGTTCTAAAAAATACAAAATAATGTATCGATCAGCACAACCCTACTGCAATAATTTCATCTCTTATATCATCTTGAATTACTGTCATTTTGGACCTTTTATATTAAACGGGTATATTTTGCAGGATATATTATGGAGATATAACAAGAAAGTATTAGGAAAATTATTATGGAGATATAACAGGAAACTTATTATAGAGATATAGTAGGAAACTTACTAGGATATATTTTATAGGAATGATATACTCTACTTTATTGGTTTTCATATATTTGATTGTAAAAATTTGTATCAAGGGAGGTGTATTATTTGTAATGAAAGCAAGTACTTTTCTCCAAAACCTCTTAGTTTTATCATGGTATCAGAGCTATGTTAAAGAGGGAAGGGGGAGAGAATGAAAAAAAAGACTTCATCAAAATTGGCAATGGAGACTAGGTCATTTGTTGCGCCGCCTCTCTTTTCTCTGTCATTCTTACTCCACCCATCACTCTCCTCTTAAACATTGTTCTTCTTATCATATCTAAATCATAATTATCCATAGTCACCCATTTTATTCAGATATGATGAATCCCAGTGTTTAGATCTAGCATGGAATTCTTATCTCGAATGTGATTTGGGCAGTTCCGTAACTCTGCCAATAGTGACTGTTTACAGCGAATTGTGTGTGTTTTGAGTTTTATGGCATTCATGGTTTCATTTCAGATTAGGCGATCTCTGTGTGTCTTAGTCGCTGAGGTGTGATGTTTTTCCATAAAGAATTCCTTTGGTTCTCTGATTAGGTCATTTATTTTGCAATGACGATTTTTTCTCATTTTTGAGCATGTCAAGTTGTATAATATTATTATGGGTATGTGCAAGTATGGTTTTCTAAAGTGATTTGCTTAATGAAATTGTTGGTTTTGAGTTCATGTAAATTTTTTTGGGTATCTACCACCTGCGTGGAGATTATGTTTTGTAATGTGACTACCTTTTGCAAATGTTTTTAAATGGTTAGCCGCAGTGTTTTTGTTAATTCTGTGCAATGACTGGTTGTGGTCGGTCCACTTTAAAAACATTGATGTGGTCGGTTCACTATAAAAACCATTTGTAGTAGTTAAAAAAAGACATGGTTTGATATAAAAAAAGACATAATGACTTGATTGCCTTGATTGGTGTTTGCACAAAGGGAGTTTGGTGGTGTACAGTGATTGGGTCGATGGTTTGTAAAAGTGAAGTTGTTGAAGAATATTGGTGTTTGCATAAAGGGAGTTTGGTGGTGTGCAGTGACAGGGTCAATGGTTTGTGTTAAAGTTGCGGTTTATTTGTTGAATATTGGTGTTTGCAAAAAGGGAGTTTGGTGGTGTGCAGTTGATGTTGTAACTGTTGTTTGGATTAAAGTTGTGGTTTATTCGTCGAATATTGGTGTTTGCACCAATGGAGTTTGGTGGTGTGCAGCTGATGTTGTAATTGTTGTTTGTATTAAAGTTATGGTTGGTTTGTTGAATATTGGTGTTTGCACAAAGGGAGTTTGGTGGTATACAGTGACGATGGTTGAAGTTGTAGTTGAGTTTCCGACTGAATACTTGGGGCAGTGTGATGTTGAGGTGAATACAGTTTGATATGGAATGTTGTAGCTTTTGTTTGTATTAAATTTGTAGTTTGTTTGTTGAATATTGACGTTTGCACAAAGGGAGTTTGGTGGTGTGTAGTGATCGAGTCGATGACTTGTTGAATATTGATATTTTGACAAATGCACTTGGTCGTCAACAGTCTGGATATTTGTTGTGCAAGTTGGACATTTGTGATTTACATGCTCCAACTTGAGGGGTAGTAAACAAATATATTTTGCACGATATATTATGGAGATATAATAAGAAACTTATTATGGAGATGTAATAGGAAACTTATTATGGAGATATAACAGGAAAGTTATCATGAATATATAACAGGAAACTTTTTATGGAGATATAACGGAAAATTTATTAGGATATATTTTATAGGATATGATATATTCTACTTTATTGGTTTCCATATATTTGATTGTAAAAACTTGTATAAAGAGAGGTGTATTATATGTAATGAAAGCAAGTTACTTTTCTCCAAAACCACTTAGTTCCTTTGAGATATCTTAATATCTTTTTAACTGCCTTCCAGTGATTATCCAAAAGATTTTGCATATATTGGCTAACCTTATTGACACTAAAAGCTATATCTGGTCTGGTTAGAGTAGCATATTGAAGTGCACTAACAATGCTTCTAAAAAAAATTCCATATTGAAAAAATTCTCCTTTATGCTTGGATAGTTGTATATTTGTAATCATAGGAGTTGGTAAAGGATTTGCTTTGTGCATTTGAGCCCTGTGAAGAATTTCTGAAATATATTTTCTTTGACTAAGATTTATTTCAGAATTTGATATTCTTCTGACTTCAACACCCAAGAAATAATTTAGATCACCCAAATCTTTGATTGAGAATTCTGAATTTAGCATATTTGTAACAGCCTTGATTTCATTAGGGCTGTTGCCTGTAATAATAAAGTCATCAACATAAATCAGTATATATGTTGTGTCAGAATCAGTAATTTTAATAAAAATTGAGTTATCAGATTTGGATGATCTGTATCCATGATTGACAAGGGTTGTTTTTAGTTTATCAAACCAAACCCTAGGAGCTTGTTTCAAACCATAGATGGCATTGTTGAGTTTGCACACCAAATTTTTTGTTGATTGTTGAACAAAGCCTTGAGGTTGCTCCATGTAGACCTCTTCCTGTAAATCACCATTAAGAAATGCATTATTAACATCTAATTGTTTGTATACAAAGCAATTGTCAAAATTATGCTGATTGATGTGGGTTTCACAACAGGTGAAAAAGTCTCTGAAAAATCAAAACCATACTATTGTGAATACCCTTTAGCAACCAGTCTTGCTTTGTACTTAGAAATTGAACCATCAACATTTCTTTTTAATTTAAAAACCCATTTGCAGCCTATAATATTCTTGTGTTCTGGCTTTTCAACCAGTTTCCAAGTTCCTTTTTTAATTAAGGCACTGTATTCATCATCCATAGCTGATTTCCAATTTTCATTTTGAGCTGCTTCAAAATATGATGATGGCTCTTCAGGAATAGTTGTAGCATTAAAAATTTTGGGTTTGAAAATTCCACATTTTGCTCTAGTAAGCATTGGATGTTGATTTGTAGCTTCATTAACAGCAGTAGCTTGATTGTCATTATTTCCACTATTATCTGCTATATGAATATCATGTGGATCACTAATACTTTGTCTTCTTTGTTGAGCATTGTCTTCAATTTGATGACTGGAGGATGATTGCTCTTGACCTGGCCTATTTGAAGGCATGGTGAGTTGAGGACCAGCATTGCTGCTTTGTTCTTGACCTGGCCTACTTGATGGCACAGTGAGTTGAGAGTTTACATTGGTGTCATGTTTATCAACATGAATTGGCACTAGCACTTCAGTCTCATCAGGTATGTCAATCATTACCTGTCTAGTACTTGTATCTTTTTCTGAAATATTTTCAATATTCTTGCTAAAGGGATATACATGTTCATTAAATCTAACATGCCTAGAAATATATATCTTTCCCTTTTTATCTAGACACTTGTATCCTTTTTGTTTATCACAATATCCCAGAAAAGTACAAGATATAGACCTATACTCTAACTTATGATTGTTATAAGGTCTTATATATGGAAAACATTGGCATCCAAACACCTTTAAGTGTTTGTAATCTGGTCTGACATTAGTTAAAATTTCTTGAGGACATTTGAATTTTAACACCTTAGTTGGCATTAAATTGATCAAATGTACTGCTGTATAAAATGCATCTGCCCAATACTTAAAAGGCATATATGCTTGAGCTAACAAGGTCAAACCAGTTTCAACAATATGCCTATGTTTCCTTTCAATTAATCCATTTTGTTCTGAAGTGTAGGGACATGTAGTTCTGTGATTAATACCCTTTTTGTCAAAAAAATGATTTTAAGGGCAAAAATTCTCTTCCTCCATCAGTTTCAAATGTATGGATTTTATTTCCAGTAATATTTTCAACTTTGTTGATGAACTGTATCACTACATTACTGGTTTCAGATTCAGATTTTAGCATGTAAATTCATACAAATCTAGAATAGGCATCAATAAATGATATATAGTATTTGTGACCATAACAAGAACTAATATGTGCAGGACCCCATAAGTCTGTAGCAATCAATTCAAGTGGTCTAGAATAAACAGTGTGTGAGTCTGGAAATGCAAGTTTTTGACTCTTTCCGAATTGACAAGCTGAACACATGTATGATTCAAGAAATTGATAAGCAGAAAAATTATTATTTATCATAACATGCTTAGTGATTTTTACACTGGGATGACCAAGTTTATAATGCCACAGATCAAAGTCCTTAATGTAACTAGAATCATTAGTAACAGATAGTATACAATTGTCACTTTTGTGTTCAGAATTATTTGAACTAATATCAAATCTGTACAATCCATTACTCTCTTTACCCTACAATAAAATTTTATGTGTCAGTATGTCTTTGACAATGCATGAATTAGGGTAAAATTCAAAATAAACCCTATTATCCTTAGCAAATTGGGAAACAGTCATCATATTTTTCTTAATAGATGGAACTCTCAATAAATTTTTTAAAAATAATTTTTTTGTTCCATCTAAACTTGCATTTCCAGTGTGTGTAATTAGTGCAGTTTTACCATTACAAATAGTGAGATTTTGGGTACCTTTATACTCCTTGTTCCCCAAATTGAGATTATTCAGATTGTTAGTAACATGGTTTGTTGCACCCGAGTCTGGGAACCAACAATCATCTGACACATCATCATTAGTAGTAAAATCTGTATTGTGAATTTCTGCCTGTGCTTTATTGCCTTCATTAGAATTAACCAAATTTGCAGATGCATTATTGCTATGTTGTGAGGGAGTGTAATTGGTATTGAATCTAAAATAACACTTGCTAGCACTGTGCCCCACTTTATAACAAATCTGACATCTGATTATATTGTTATTATTATTGCTTCTACCAGTTCTTCTACCTCTTCCAAGACCAACCCCCTCTTTGATTGTTAAACTGATTTCTTGAATTATTGCCTTTGTCTTGATTTTTTCCTCTGCCATATGTAGTATAATAGACAGATAAATCAGCATTAATTGTTTTCTTGTGTTCTATCCTACCTTCATGTGATAGTAGTGTAGAATACACATATTTTAATGAGGGAGTTGGATCCATGGATAATATAATTGCAGTGACAGCTTCATACTCATCATCTAAACCACTCACAATAGCAATAACCTGTTCTGATTTAGGTATTCTGTGACCTGCTGAGTTTAATTGATCACAAATGTTTTTAACCTTCAACAAGTATTCATTCATAGATGATTCACCCTTTCTTATGCTATGCAACTGTCTTCTATAATGCATTACTCTAGCTGAGGACTGATTTGAGAAGTTTCTTGCAACAGTTTCCCAAACTTCTTGGGCAGTTTTTACCCCAATTAACTGTGGTAAGATTGTTGGACCAATTGATGACATCATCCATGCACATACCAAACCATCTTGTCTCTGATGCATTGTGTATTCAGGATTACTCACGAGTTTTTCTTCACTGTCTGGAGGAATAATTTTTGTTCCAAGAATATAGTATTCAAGACCATAAGCTCTAACAACTGTTTCAACCTGTAATTTCCATAACAGGTAGTTTGATTCATCAAGATGAGTAGAGATCAGTTGACTCTGAGGCTTAATGATGGATTTCATTAAATCTTGGATGGAATCTGATGGTGGTAAAGGTCTGTTACTGGAAACTTGAGGAGTTGACTCACTTCCAAAATTTGTCATGATGGAAATCAGAAAATGCACAAAGATGCAAGAACAGAAAATCAGAGGTAAGATTTACACTCTGAAGCTTTGAATTGAGACTGTTTTTCAAGGTTCACAATGTTTTGTAGAGAGATGCAACATAGATTGTCAAGATGAGGATAAGAAGATTTTAGAAACCGATAAGAACAGATACACAGATCTGATTGACACTCTATGAAGGCACTGATACAGAACTTGATGATATCTTGAATAGTCTTGATCAGTTTCAGTAAGATCCTTCTCTGATAAACCTTTTTCTGAAACGAGAAAGCAGCTTCAATTATAGGCGAGGCTTCTTGTTTCTTGAATAGGGCAACAACCTTCAAATGAGAAGCAAAAGCTTCGATGAAGGGAGATCCAAATGATGATATTACTCTGATGGATCTCTAATTGATCAACACTTCTGATGATCAATTGCAGAATTGCGAGAACTGGATTTGATACCAAGTTGGAAATCACAGATTTATCAAAGAAGAATTTATTGATTTTATTTGTAATAATATGTAAACAGACTTAAAGCAAAACAAAGGTGTGACGTTCCCTTATATACACGATGGAAAACGTTAATTATATACAGGTTGGGCCTTGGGCTAAGGCGAAAAGAAACAGGCCTAAATAAAGGTAAACAAATAAGATATTATCTCGTATAGAAGGTGTCCCTTACTTTTTCCTTGGCAACAATTATTTCTGATTTAATTATTTTTACCAATTGCTTCTTCTTCTTCTTTTTTTAAATTTACTGCATTTGGCAGTTTTCTTTTGCTTCATTTTTTAGTTCCGTTAAGTCAGTCATAATCTGATTCGTTTGTTTGTTTCAGTTAAACAACATGATAATACATGAACTGTAGAATAAAGATATGAATTTGCATTCTTCATAACGATGTAGAAACAACCGGTAGGTGGAAAAACGTGTCACTTGTATATAATTATAATTTTGATACTTCATGAGGTTGTTGTTTAATACATGAGTTTATATTGGTTTCAAAATGTAGATTTTATCTATAATTTCTATTGATGTAACATGCATTAGTTTAGTACATTGTTTTGTTAATTTTCACTTTCAGCACTTTGTTGTCTAACCATGCATGCGTTTCAAGAATAATATCCTTTAAAAAAGTTGAAGACTAGGGCCCTCACCTTTAATGTTGCACGACTTATCAATAACGGTCATTCTATGTGCTGTACTGAGGTAAAAGCTATGGTTTTCTTTGATATTCATCAGATATATTCTTCATTTTCTATACACAATGCAAATATTATTTTTTTGCTCTTTAATTTTTTACATTGACATTAGTATATATAACTTGTTACTTCGTACATGAATGTACTGACATTAGTGACTTATAAACTCATGTCAAAAATTGCACGGTCCACATACTATGGTTTGTTAAAACATGAAGCAACAGCCTGTTAGCTGCCGCCCATGATCGTGCATTTTGTAATTATGAACAAAAAGAAGAGTAAATAAAATAAAATAAAATAGGTAAGAAGTGAAAGATTGTGGAAACATACATCAAAAGCATAGAAGTATCAAATTATATAGTGATAAAAAGCAAAGAATAAGACGATCCACTCTGGAAAAAACAAAAGGGAAAGTTGGTGTTATGTGTGTATGTAACAACTATTCCTACTAATTCAGCTTTGACCATCATCTAAACAATGCTTTATTCATTTCTTGTACGGCTCTTATCTTGCGTTTATCTTCTTTTTCTTTCCTTCAGTTTCTGGGATTATTATGAATCTTACTATGATGGTCTTTGGTTTATAATAACAAACTCTGAATTGCATTCGTTATGCAGTTTGTCCGTGCCACATATTTCGCTACAGAATTACGCATATCGAACTGTAATTTTCAATGAAATTTTCGCCACTCTCAGTTTGCAAATTATTATGCGGAACCAGCCAATGAAATCAAATGATTCTTTTCATTATTGTACCGCCGCGTGCTGCTCATGCCACAGAATTATGTATAGATATCACTACAGTAAAAGCAATATCTTGAAATTGGCGATATAGAATGATTTGGACAATCGTATGAATGGAATACGTACTTTGATGTAAACACGTGGTTTTCTCCCTTTTATTGTATTTTTGTTAAAAAAACAAAACTAGTCAACAAATTTTACTTGCATATTTCTCTGCTGCGTATGGAATAACCATCCCAGTTTTTTTTACTTGTATGTGCAATTTTCCAAGCCATGACACGTGTAACCTTCTCTCCTGAATTCCCTGCTTCCTACACAAACAAACGTAAACAAAATATTAAAATATACTATATGTTAGTAATGTTCATGAAAGAGCAGCTACATACCAGCTCTTCATATAATCTACGATAAGATTTTCTTCCCAAGGTACGAAGTCATTGTACATTTTCTTTTATTGTTAGCATTAGTTTTGCACTATTTCTTATTTTTGTCCATGTACTCAATGTCAACAAATCTTTTTACCAAACCATATCAATGTCATCGGGGCGCCATTCGTATGCAATTTGTTTGGGTATAAGCTTCCCATCTTGTTTAAGGTAGGTTTTACGCACTTTCGCCTTCATTGATCTATAATATTATGGAAAAAAAATTCTCTAATATTGGTCTAGCAACATTGGGATCGATATTCAATTCAAACTCCCTTTACATGCGTAAAAGGAAAATATTAATTAGCATATATGGATAATACAATGTAATGCTTGATTACATCACATCATAGTAATTAAGTAATGAATTGAAAGAAAAATGAATGGTGAAAATGGAACAGGAGAGCATGTAAAACGGAGAGAGAAATCTAACCCAATAATAGTGCAATAATAATTAAATTCTGTTGCATGCTTGCATTTCTTAATTTGACACTAAAAACGCATAGAACTATAAAGGCTGCTTGCACTTAAAGATATGGGAATTAGGAAATAATTATTAAGATCATCAGTTTATCGGAGGCTGAATTAACGATTAGGAAATAAGTTCTCAAAAAAAAGTAATGGCATTGTTACTATTGTTCTAATCCTTCAAACTAAAACGTAACTGAATAAATATAAATAAACGACATTGTATATTGCTTTTTACTAAATTTTATTGCTTGTTATCACTTGTTATTTCTTATTTTTTTAGTATTAATGTTTGTTACTATCTATCATTGCTTACTTTTGCTTGTTGCTTTCTTGTTGCTAAATTATTCTAGATCATTATTGCTTATGTTGCCTTCTGATCAACTGTTGATTAATTTTGATTGATAGTTTTTACTTGGTTTTGCTTGTTTTGTGTGCTTGATTATTTTTTTGCTAGTTATAGTTATCTGTTATATACCATGCTTGGAGAAAGATAGCAATAGCAATTTGACAAAATCACATGACAACCATTGTCGTTTTAGCTATCGAGATGAAATCTATACGAGTCAACCACCAAAAGATATCTACACCACGCTAATATTGCAGCTCCCATGCTTCTACATTATTGGCATAGTTACACCCTACCTATATTTCAATCTAATGTCAAAGGATGCAATTTCTAATATGCTTATAGGAAAAAAGAAAAAGAAAGAAACAACCGAAGAAACACAAGACTAGATAAACGCTGGCTTTGAAATGTGATGGCCAAGTATTATACAAGCTTCGATAACAGTCGTTCATGGCTTACAATTTAGATTTTATGTCCCAATAACCTGAATATTAGTCTGAATATATATTCAGTTTACGCTTCAGAAAATTAAATTGATCATAAACGTTTATTTAACGAGTACTAAAGCTTAAACATTCATTTAATGGATGCCTAAAAATAGACATCCATTGAATGCAACATGTTAAATGAATATCCAATAATCAAGAATATTTTATACTTGCATATTCATCGTTTAATGCCATGAGCTTCTAACTTTTGATACTCGTTTAGTATTCTGCATAAGTGAAAGGATATGATAACTTATTCAAAAGATAATGTAAAATCGATATGTGAACCGTTCTTATGAATAAAATTATGCAAATTATGCAGACGATATTTAATATTTAAATTTAACGTATGTTATCATATACAACATCCGTCAAATGTTAGGTAGAAATAACAGGTAGGAACTTTAATATGTCACTTCAATGGATGTGCATGTGATATTTATGCTTAGTCAATTACGTTTTAGTTGTTGCCTAACGTCCTATTAATCATTTATTATGAGGGTTCAACTGATAAATTTATGATGGGTTCTTCTGCATTTCTAAGTTACTCCAACATTTCATAAACATAGCCACTTGAATAAAAACCATTGGAGAACTCCTACATTTCTAAATCTGAGCCTATGTTTTCAATGGTTTTTAATCCTAAAGCAACCAAAACATAAAATTAACCTATCAGCATTTCATATTAGAAACAAAGCAACACAAACATTATATCTAACCAAGGTATCAATTTAAACATCACCATCCATGCATCGGCAGCCTCATCACTACCTAACCATCCCCGAAACTTGAAACACCACTGTCTGCACACATCATCTCGCTATGGAATTTTTTCTAAAAACAAATTTGAAATTGGTGAAGTAGTTCGAAAATGAGACGGCAAATAAACATTAGCTAAATAAAAACAGAGGAAAAAAAAAAGAATTAAGAAAAGGGAACACAGTCGTTAATCTGCTTCTTCCTTCAACTTCCTCACTACAGCCACGGAAGCAAGGTGGCCAAGAATCACATGGTAATCGTACAAATAAGTGTGGAAATTGAATGAAGAAAGAGTTAATTCAATTTATATTATAACGAATATAAGAAATTACCTGACAATCAGAAGACACTCGAGATTCACAAACGATGCTTCAGACTCAAAAGGAGTTAGGATTCATCTGGAAATTTGGTAGCGCAATCTTCATGAGAACGGGATGGATGTCGAAGGTAGAAATTAGTAAAGGGACATGATGTAGGAGAACTAAAAAAAAAGCCCTAGCGTTGAGAAGAGCAATGTAATCCTCTGTTAGCGTTTGAAACAGAAGAAAAAAAATTAATTACAAACTTCACCTCCATAGTTTACGTAATTACAAAGTCATTAAATTATGTCACGATAATGGTAGTTGTAATGCTGTAATCACGAAAATATTTGTGATAAGCTTATAACGAATATAATCATGACAATTTATAAAAGAATTCCGTTGCAAAATTGCTGATTTGATGTTGTGATAATTGAGAATTTATCTCAATCTCAAAAAACAATTTTTTTTCCTTCAAACACAAGTAATTCTCATATGCTTATATAGACAAACAGAAAGACTAACTCTAAAACCTAATTGAACCCTAAAATATCTCAGAAATAAATACTCCTCGTTAAAACTTGCTTAAAACAAAACTTTAAACTTTATGAATTATGTCACCTAACAAGGGAAAACAATATCTATCAAAATCCCATTAATTAGGGAAAACAATATCTATCCAAATCCCATCTATCTATTAAATAATAGTAAAGCAGAAGAATTTCTAGCTCTCTCCTTAATTCTCTCAATTATCTCAGTTGCCCTTAATTCTCTCATTTCTCCTTAAAACTCGAAAGATACTTTTATTAAATCAAAGTAATATAACAATATAAATCTCTGTTTATCTCTATTCAGCTTAAAACTCGAACATATTAATTTAAAATTTAATTAACACCATATTTTAGGAAAAGCCTAATTTCTTTTATCTTTGTACGCAACTACTCCCTTCCTTCATACGATCTCTTCATCTAAGCTTTTTTCCCCTCTAAACGTAATTTCAATCATGGAATCGGTAACTCTTCAAATAGACGGTGATTGCCGCTACTCTCGCTTCTCTCTTTTTTCTCCGTTTCAATCATCCCTGCCGAATATCTTCCAACCCTCAATTTAGCGTTTTCCTGACAATCGCAGATTTGCTTTCTTCCGCTTTTCTTCTTTCTCCATTTCGGCCCAACCTATGTAAGAACTTCCTCCCCAAACTTCACTGTGTGCCTCTCTTTCGTCATATTCACTCCCTCCTACTACCATCTTCATCCTGTCGGAGTCATATTCCTCTCCAGAAGACATGTCAAATTTGATTCACTGTTCTTGATTTCCCGTTAGAATCATATTCCTACAAATTTCATTCACTGTGAGCGGTATTAAAAGTTTTTCCCCTTTTTGTTTATAATCTAATCTACTAATTTAGTTCTTTGTTTAATCAACTCTGATCCTTTACTGTGTTGTATGACATAAGTTGAATTATTGGTAATTAAAATTGGTATGTGTTTTAGTTTTGTTTATGCCAGTGTATATTATTTTCTGTAGCCTTATTTCATGTTACCATAAGTAGGAATTTCTACCATGCCTGTTGTCATAGTAGGAGACACTACCTTCATTGAAGCTTTTGGACACTGTAGTCACGTAAATTTATCATTGTCCACTGCTTCTACTACCTATTATATTTCGAACAAGTACATATATAGCTTTTGATTACTTTATATGCTGCCAGTAATTATGTTGCGTCCTGAAACTTAGTAGTACATGGCTAGAGCTTCTGATACCTTATCACCTACATGTAAAATTACTTTATTGATAAATCAGTAGGTCTACTTCTGATTACTTTAAATGTTTCTTCATCGGTATTTTTTATTTATAGCAGATTACTTTAGATTACACTCGAAAACTATTTAAAATACGAGAAATCATGCCATACTTAGATATGTAATTTCCATTGTACATTTCATGATTTTTTTAGAAGTCTTCCAATTAATTATATTGCTTCCTAAGAGAACATAATTACCCAAAAAGAAAATAAAGCTTTTTCTTAAATATATACGAAGATTTATTAATTGAGTTTAAATCTATGATTATTATTTTATTTGATTATATGACTATGAATATGTATCATAATTTTGTTAATATTTCATTTGTTCATGTTTCAGGTAACGTGAACTTTGATGCAGCTGGATGGGCAATTGCCATATTGCATTAGGCCATGGTATTTTTTTGCATGATACATGCAGTTTTGGTCTCAATAGAACATACATTTTTTAATTGTTAATTATTCAGATGACTTGATTTTTGGCATGTTGATTTGATAGTAATTAGCTCCTTTTTAGTTGAGATAGATGCATTCAGCACTCAAATGTAAGCTTATAAAATTTTGAAATTACACAAATATCATTAGTTCTATGCTTGAACCTGAATACTTCTATAATGTAAATTAAACCAACATAATGTTGATGTGTACTAATTTTTTATTCCTATCAATTGTTGTTACAGGTTACTTTGCCCTCAACCCTTCACATTAGGTGAGCTTCTCATGCAACTTTATTTCTTTAGGTATATGTTTTTGTCTTCATTTTATAGTAGGGAAATACATCCTTATCTTTGCAACTTGGTTTTGCACTCCTTCACAGTTCTCAAATGTCATTTGCAATATTATGTATTTCATTTCTAGAATTTGAATTTAAACTCTCACTATTATATTGGAAGGATGCTCGGGTAAATAGCATATGCGTTTCATTGCATTGAAAAGGTTTGTAATTCAAGTAGTTCTTTGTAAAAAAAAGCATTAAAAACTGTTTTTTTTTTCTTTTCCTGAGCCATCTTTTCATGGATCCCTTGATAATTATCTGCAAATTTTTGTTGGCGCCTTGTATACACACAAGTAACAAGTGAGCATATGCGACTATGTTATATGTCGTGCAAGCTACAAGTGAGACGGTAACAAAAATGCGAAAGCGTTCCAAAGTATCTTTTGTTTAAGGAATTTTAACACTAAGTGATACTTAAATGTGAACACAAATTAAGCTTACAATTTAATTTTACTGTTTAACTTTGACGCTATAGTTTATGCATAATTTTAGTTCACTTTTGGATAATAGTTTCTAAAATTAAAAACATTATTTTTGCTCTACATACGTTTACAAAAGGACGCTATAACTTCTTGCCTTTCAAATTTAACATATATAAAAGAAAAAAGTTAAATAATATTTGTTAATTCATCTAAAGTGATCACAATTGCCTTGCCAAAAAAATGATCATAATATGTCAATTTCAACAAGAATACTTTCTCATAGTAGTGAGGACAATAAAATTATTTAATTCAAAGAAATATAAGTTACATAACACATACTATACATAAACGATAACAAAAATAATAATTTATATTATATATCTACTTTGTTGGATTCATTGTATGTTGTATAATAAAGTTTCGATTTTAACATTAAAACTTTAAAATATATAGTTTATAATATTATCGTGTGCAACGCACGGGTTACACACTAGTTAATTAGGGAAAGCAATATCTACCCTTTCTCCCTCTTAGAAAAATTTCCTTCCATTTAATCTAATTTAACATACCATTTTCTCCACCTATGATTGAATATCACAAATCACAAGAAGAGGTCCCTTTCTAACCTGTGCAAACCATATCCCAAATATGGGCTCTCAAGTAATCAAGACACATGAACTAAAAACCTAACAATAGAGTTTTACTTATCTTCCTAGGTGAACCAGTCAAATGGATCAAATATCTAATTTCAGGGAAGAAATTAGCTAAAAGAGAGAGTTATCGAGGTATGTGTTGTATTCAAGCTTCAGTTCAATAGCAGTAGAGCTTAGTTAATATTCCTGAAAGCATGGTCGTGTAACAGAGAAGAAGAATTAATTAAAAATCAGCAGTTTAGAAGTAATATATATATATATATATATATATATATATGTAGTATATATATATAGACACACACACACACTTTTAGAGGTAGCAGAAAAGCAACAACCATGGTTTGTTAGTTCATTTAATGTTGTATTCAGAATGGTTGCACATATGTTGTAATCAGAATGTTGTATTCAGAATGCTGTATTCAGAAATGCAGCTGCCATGAAAGATTAACTACAGTTATCATAATTAATGGTTAAAAAAATCATTATGATAACTGTACAATAAATCAGGTAACAATTCCGCACTTGGGATGTAGACGCTCGTCCACAGTTCTCATGATCATAAATGCAGTTTGAAAGACATTTATTTTACATGAATTTTTTAATATACTAGGTTGGAATCCGTGCTACGCACGCGGGTAGATTAGGAAATTTCCATGTGATGGCCACCCGTAAGGATCAAAAGCACTTGAGTAACTGTAATGTATGGGTACGAAATAAAAGATAGTTCAGTTGATGTAGTATGAGTTGGCTAGGTAAGAGTATGATGTTGTAGGGCAGGAATGATGCTACACCACATGAATGGTTGTAGTTTGAACAATCGTATAACATAAGATACAAATTAAGTAGAGTTAAGTTAGATTAAAATATGACCGCGTAAGAACTGTAGCTTTTATGATGACAAAAAATTCATTTGGACTTGTTATGACGTAAAGTTCCTTACGTAGCAAATTAAATGATTTTAAGGTATCAGAGTTAAGTGCTAATGTTTTGAGATATTTGAATCCATGTTAGAGGATAAGGAAATAGTATGTCGAAGATTACATTTGAACTTACGATGGTCCCTGTTTTTGTCCTATAGTTCTTTTTTTTGGTAACGTTGATATTTTTTGCTTTGCATAATATTTTAAATGTGTTTTTGTTGTAGAAATAGCAGAAAAGTGTTGATCATTTAATTGTTTAAATTATTTATCAATTTTTTATAGTGCGATTCAACTTCATATACATATACGTATATCTTCAAAGAATCGGTACATATTTTTTTTGTTTAATTCTCTAATACGCTTTTTTGTTTGTACATGTTAACCTGCTATGTACATATGTGTGTGTGTGTGTGTGTGTGTGTGTATATATATATATATATACACCATCTTGCCGTGAAAGTGATTAATATCATGTTTCAATTTTGATTCATAATTTATTTTTATAGTATACCTCAGTCATGTATGGTATATCGATATACGACCATGAGCAATGCCTAATTGGCATTTATGGTGTAGTGATCTCAGTCATGTATACCCACAAGACCTTTGGATTCACACACAAATTTTATTTTTGAAAAGTGTGGGAAAAGAAAGGTAAAATAGAGAAAAGGAATAGAGCACTTCGGCTAAAGCACAAATAACATATCATATTTTGAGTTCATCTTAAAATCATCTTTGATTTGACAGGATAGTAGAAACCAGTCAAAGAAACATGCAACATTGGACAGCTTACAATGCAAGATAAGTAGATTACATCGTTCTAACACAACATAGAAACAAAGAAAAAGGCTCTGTACAAATGATACATGTTTTAAAGCAATTACAAATTGCAGTTGTTATTACAGAATTTTTTACCTGTAGTTGGACACAGTATAATGAAGTATGAAAGATATATGTGATTTATGTGGATATCTTGTAGTAATATACGAAACACACATAAAGTGAAAGGTTGGTTGATAGTGTGAGTTGCAGTTGCTATTCGACACAAGGGATGCGCATGCATACAAAAAAATGTAATAAAAACATCGATCATAAGCTTTTTAGATCTGTTAACATGACTTTGATGTATGTATAATGTTGAATGATTTTACATTACTGGATTATTTATTGAAATGTAAGGGAAACTAAGTTAATTTTAGTAAGTATCCAAACCATGGAAAGCATTCAATTATATATAATATGCTAGTAAATGCAGCAAACAAAAAATTAACATTTCTTCCATTTTTTGTTGGAAACCTTGCATCATCTCGTTTTAGTTAACAAATAATAATGGAAAAATAAATTGGTTGTTGTATAATATCTTGAGAATTGTTATTCTCCATGGATATCAACTTCCCATGACGCTCTCTTCCTTAGAGAACCGCAACACGTTTAAATACATAAAACTGCATGGTGCTAGAGTTTAGCTTTTGAATTTGCACCATAAAAACTCATTATTTTAATTTATGCATATACGAATTTGAATACCGATATTTTATCCCTTTCTATTAAGTGCCAAAATGCATCATGCCAATTTTTGAACATGCCAAAATGATATTTTTTGTTTTGCATACCCATGAATTTGAATACCGATATTTTTATCCCTTTCTATAGTTAACATTCAAATGCATTAAAAGGTATCATTTGGACTAAATTTTTTAACTAATTATTTTAATGAGATATAATAATTTAACTATAATAGAGGAGAAATAAAAATGATTAATAACAATTTATAATGAGTTTATGTTTTTAGTTTGCAAAGTAGATTTTTCATACAGTATTAACGTTTTGAAATTTGCAGACGATTAAAGAAATAAATGTACAATCCTCTCTTGCCAAAATTCACAAATTTACCAAAAGCAATGAACCGAAAGTTAATTTTTAAGACTTATTTTTGACTCTATATCTGGTAATTTTAATAAATGTCATAAATTTCTTTAATTTTTCTTTGTGATAGAGTAGAGAATTTTTTTTCTTTCCTTGTTTAAATTGTAACTCGTGACCTGTGAGCATAAACATGATTAAACGTCATGTAACGTAATTGTCAGAAAACCAGTTATCTCACTGAGTACAGAATGAAAATCTTTGAACAACTTGAATTAACTAGAGTTGAACAGCTTTGATCCAACGCAAGCAGAAGGTCTGATGCAAACTTAGCTCAGTGATAAAGACATCAAACAGGATCTAAGAAAAAGTTAACGTAAAATAAACACTGGAATTTGGAGAAAGATGCTCAAAGCCTCAAACATTATCTCCGCTTTTATTTCAAGTATTCCCTCAACACCAAAATAACTCATTACATCAATGGCAAGTTAAATGCTCAAATGTTAAGTTTTATATACAACAAAAATTATGTAAACATACATTACTATAAACTATAAAATAACCAAGACTCCCTTGATATTTTAGTTGGCTTAAATCTAGTGGCTAACTTCAGCAGAAACATATGGGATAAAGAAGGATAAAAGTAAACTAATGTTTTGACTCTTTTGAGCATGTTCAAAAAATGGCAAGAGCTTATTTCATTATTACATGCCTTGGAAGTAAATTGCAATAAGAAGCTAACATGTCTCATAAGAATGTGCCTTACTGTTGAATCAATGTAATTTTTGACAGCCTTCCTAAATGAAATAATGCATCCATCTTTGAACTCCATGGACTTGGCAAGTTAAGCTTTCCATTAGAACCACTTTCCATAACAAACCTTGTACACCATTATAGGCCTGCAGACAGCAAGTCCTTCAAGAAGTGTGTAGCGGAGAGACAACTTGTGCAGTTATACAACCTATTATTGATCTTCTCTGCGTATAGTTCAACACTGTTTCAGAGAAGTTAACACAGTTCCGAACAGCTGAATTTAGTTTTCTATTCCTCGTTCCTTTCTCGTCTAGAATATTTAGAGTGCAATTTGAGTGCAAGTAGCACGAATAATGACTTCAATACAGCAAAGGAGAATTTTCTTGTTAGCACCCCATTTTATTCAGAAAAAGATGCTGCCAACTATAAAAAAATCTTCTTGCTCGTCAGTTCAGCCAATCTATAAATGAGTGTAATACGAATAAAAAAGCTAATCAGAGAAAATGAAAATAAGTTCACCTCTGCATCAAGTCCAAATCGGTATCCATTACAGAAACGTGTGCATGTGTTATAAAAGGCAGCAACACTGTCCTGCATGTGCAGACGTACATGCCATCTATGAATTATTTATCTTCTTTTGTCATTTGATCGGATACTGAGCTTCGATGAGTGGGATACTTAAAGGTGTTTTGATAGTTGCCAGAATCATAGTTAATAAAAAAAAAAAAAATCAAAGAAAAGATGCAAATTTCACCTTGCTAATCATAAGTATAGTCAGTTTTACATATTAAATTTTTACAACAGCTAGACATTTGACATCTATTAAGTGCTAAATGGTAGCATAATCAAAGAGATTCAGAGTCAGTTCAAGTACCATAAAAAAATCGTAAACAAAATAGACGCACTGAGAAAACTTTTTGCTGACCATAATAATGTTATCAAGTTAATTGTGAACAATTAAATTTATTCGTCTTTACACAGAAGGTGGAACTCAAAAGGAGATCTAATGGATCTAATAACTGAGATTTTGTATGTTTGAATTCGTGCCATTATTTCGTGTGTAAACAGACTTTACATGTGTGTGTGTATAATATAGCAAATCAGTAGATAAATCTCCTGTAATAAGGTAAAAGGAATATTCTATTACCAGGTGACATTTGGAGTAAAAAACATATAAATACTAAACAATACACATCTTCTTGGACATCAGTTAAATCTTCAATTTCATTTACATTCCTTGCATTAAATATGCATGAACTTGCTACATTTTATCTTATCACTTCACATATCCCTTCATCTTTCAAGGTTGAAGATTGCTGTGAGTAACCATCAGAGGCGGCCCAGAGGGCAGCCCACCAAGCCCTCGGGCAGTTCGCTGGGCCTTAGGCAACCAAATAACATTAAAAAAATTATGATATAAAGTTTTGAGTCTTTTTTTCTTAATGTGAAATAGTTTTTAGCTTGGTGGCGAGTGCTTTTGCCTTAGAACGGTAAGAGCAGTGTTCAATTCCTAGCAGAAGCTTTTTTAATCATTGTCTAATGCTACAACCCTACAGCCACAGAAGTTTGGTATTTAAAACACATTAAATGCAATTCAACTGTTGGCTGCAATTTTAATCATTGTCTAATACAAAGCTCAAGCCTTTACTAATTTTTACAACTCACTTCTTTCTGGAAAGGCATCTAACGAAGAAAATCTCAAGTCTAATTACAATACAAACAAACAAATGCTTCAAAAACACATCACAACGTAAGAGAATATTTCCAATACAAATCGAAGTTAGATGAAACTGACACTGGATTTGTAAAGAAACAGAATACACAAAAACATGATTTTGATTCAATTAAATGAAAACAACATATTTCAATTAAAATGATTTGCAATCAAAGGTTATTTTCAAACAACTATGACACTTCAATTGAAGACTACTACAAAAAATGCAAGGAGTAGTATCTTTCTTTGAATATTCTGAGAAATTTTAGCATTTTTTATGAGAAAACATTTTCTTGAAAAGTTGTAGCATTTTGTATTAGAAATTATTACTTTGACATTTTCATGTATCAACTATTGTCATTCAATTGGTATGGGTATTTTTTATTTTATTTTTCTATTAAATATTATATTAGCTTGATTTTTTCATTTTTTGTGTTGATGGGCAACAAAAATCATTCGTGGCTCGGGCAACCAATCAGATGGGCCGCCACTGGTAACCATAGAACACAACCTTAATAATCAACATCAAACCATCGAGAGTAGTAAGTTAAAAATTATTGAATTAGGTACTTCTTTCTTGCAAATGAAAAGATAATTTTATATACATGCAGTGCCTTTTGCGTCCAAGTAGTAACATATTTTTATTATGCTTATCATCATATAATAAAAAATTTGGTTCAAGTTCAAATGATTTAAATTTTTGTGTGTAAAACTAATACAAAATGATACAAATATGATGATAATTCGTTTTCCCAACTCAATTTGTTCCGTATACTATTTTTTCATATGTAAAGGCTAATATATATAGAAGAAAAACATAATAATTATGTATATCGAAGTGAACTTTGGAACTCCTAAGGCCAACGACTGCGAAGGAAAGGGAAAAAAATCTTGCTAAAGCATAAATATGCATTTGCATATGACTGTCTAGAATCCTAAAATTTCTGAATTAGGCAGCAGTATCTGTTAGTTAACTACATACAAATATGTTACGCAGTCAAATACAAAAAGATAAATAGGAGTGTACTTAAAATGATAAAGTGAGTGTGGGTTTTGTAATGACTCGAAAATCCCCGCCCTTTGAATCGACTATAAACCACACAGGTCTGATCCAAAAGTTGAAATCCTCGAAGGGCACCAACTTTGGGCATACAACACATCAAAACAAATAACAGAAGACTTTTATTACATCATAATAATGTTACATCAGAGTACAGAATATATCAGAGTACATCAAAAATAATACAACAGTGGAAGATTAATTCACAATAATTTTAATACAACGTAGCGGAAGACTATCAATGCTCTGGACATAACTTTAAGCTTCGATCCAGAATCCTGCTCAATATATCTGCAAAATAAGCTACTCGACTGCCCGTGTGGAAAATATGGGCACCCGAGTTTGCAAAGTGAAACAAACTATGAGTCAGTCATTGGACTGATATGAGAAATCTTTCCTAACTAATCTAACAATATAGCTAATCACAGGACCGCGCTGCTAACGCGGAACGGGTTTACTCCATTGGATTGCCAGTGCATAAATTAAATAAATTTTTATTCAAAACAACGCAATGCTTTTTAGAAAAATGAAATCATTATAAGACTCAAGTACCATCACACAATGCAACGCAAACCGTAGGATAGAGTTTTACCTTATAATAATCAAACATGCTTGATACGTAGAAAATAATATTTTAATATTATTATTAGTGTCTAATCAGTTTTAAAATACGTCAAAGTAAATGTATCAATCCTAGACGGCATAGTACCTCATCCTACTATGTCGCCATATATAGGTTTACAATCGGAAACCGTAATGTCGTATTGGAAATTGGGTTTACATCATGAGTCAAGGCTAGGGACAATCTCCTTACCGATTCGAAATACTCTAACAAATGTCTCAGGATCACACCTACAGGCAACCCTTGGACCTGCAGGGCCGGTCCACAAATACTTTAATGGATTGGCAATTCCTGAACACACGCTTCTCGGTCCTATTGAACCTATAAATTGGTCACTATCGACCAATATAATCGAGGCCTCGTAAATTAATCATCCACATAAGTAAAATGTCAGGGCTTGCAAAACTCTAATGCCACTTCTAGCTAAAAAGAAACGTCTGCACTCACTGTGTTCCCTTGTCTCGTTTCTGACTCTTACCGGGGTGTGAAGCTCGCGAAGTAACGCTATACACAAAGCTACGCCTAAACAGGTCATGTTTTGATCATCAACCACAAGGCTCTGCTTTTCAACAAAATCCTCGATCATTTGCATCTTGGCATGCCACATTGACAATTCACGCCATGCGATCAATAACTATCAATATAAAACATCTGAGCTCATGCGTCTCAGAGAAGGGTGTTAAGCAAGAGAATAAATTCTTCGCCACCAAACGGATATATATTAAATAGAAAACAATTCACAAAGAATGAAATTCAACGTCAGACACACATCCATTTACAAGTCCGTTCTGAGTCTGAACGAAAATGGAGACACCTTATTCCTCGTCCCGTATGTCCAATACGGAAGAGAGGTGCTTGCTTATCCGGACAATCAACAAGTACGTCCGGACAACTACCACTTAACCCTTTACTGGGAGCTACCCAATGCCGGGCATCAGTAGTCATCCATTCGATGTGAAGATCGCCGATCTTCAATCACCGTCTTCAATATCTTCGACTTAAATCATCGTATAATTATTTGAAATGAGATTGAACTCAGTCTTTTCAAATAATTCTCGCACATATATAATTTAAGCCATTTCATATCGTTAATATTATTTTATAACGATTTATCGCTATTTTAATTTATATAAAAATAGCTTAATTTAATTTAACGACGCTTCGGGCCAAGGCGGCCCTGACGCTTTTCTTATCAAAATTTGATTTACACATTTCTTGAAATCTAACGATTGGATTTTAATAAATTTTATACCATTGGAAAGATCTTCTCAAAGCGGTCCTAACAGTTCCAGTTTTGGGAAAATCCGACGGTTGGATCTTTCGGTATAATCGCTTAAAGTTACGATTCTGAAACGCGAACTACCGCACGCGATTCGTTTAATAAATATATATATATATATATATATATATATATATATATATATATATATATATATTACTCGACGATTCCACTAACGTGTTTTAACATGCCAAATAAAAACATGTTTTGTTTCCATACCAAATCTACATGTTTATAATATCAAATAAAATGTATTTTATTTACATGACATTTTGCTAATGACAAATAAAAAGATAATTTTTATTTGTATTACTTGTATGCAATTTCTATTTTTAACTTTAACAAATAAAAAGAAATATTTTATTTGTATACATAGTTTCAATGTATATAAAAATTCTATTGTATAATTAGACGGTAAAAATGTTACTTTGACTTGCATACAAATTCTATTGTGTAATATGTTGATAAAATGTATCTTTAATTTGTACGCAAATTCTAATGTATGTTTTGACAATAAAAATGATTCTTTAACTTGCATACAAATTCTAATGTATGTTTTTGCCAATAAAAATGATTCTTTAATTTGCATACAAATTCTAATATATGTTTTGTCAATAAAAATGATTCTTAAATTTGTATACTAATTCTATTGTATGTTTTGACAATAAAAATGATTCTTAAATTTGCATACAAATTCTAATGTATGTTTTGGCAATAAAAATGATTCTTAAATTTGCATACAAATTTTAGTGTATGTTTTGACAATAAAAATGATTCTTAAATTTGTGTACCAATTCTAATGTACACTACAACAAAAACACCATATTACAACTTTAATTTTACAACGGTGCATAAAGCACCGTTGTAATAGATCCTTTTTTACAACGGTGGAAAACACACTGTTGTAATAAATGTTTTTTACAACGGTAAAATAATCACTGTTGTAAAGAACATATATATTACCATATCACAACTTTAATTTACAACGGTGCATTAAGCACCGTTGTAATAGATTCTTTTTTACAACGGTGCAATAATCACTGTTGTAAAGAACATATATATTACCATATTACAACTTTAATTTTACAACGGTGCAAAGGCACCATTGTAATAGATCCTTTTTTACAACCTTGCAAAACGCACTGTTGTAATAAACATATAGATCACAACTTTTCATTTTATTCGTTGTAATTGAGATGCCTAGTGCAAACTTCATGTTTATAATATCTATATTTAATAACTAATTATATTGATACTTAATAATAATAATTAATAATTAACTTAGGAATAAATTATATTTGTCAATTATTATTAAATAATTAATAGTTAATAAGTAATAATTACTATTAATAGTCAATTATTATTAAACAATTACATTTATATTGATTATTTATAATTAATAACTAATAATTACTATTAATACTTAGCAATTAAGAAGAATAATTAAAAAATATCGTTAATATTACATAATTACTATTAAATAATTAATAATTAAAATATACTAATTAATGTTAATCATGAATAATACATAAGTAACTATAATTAAATTACAATATAAATAAAATTATTAAATAATTAACAACAACAATAGTAATTACTATTAGATAATGATAATGATAAGTAATTAATAATAGTAACTAATAATTAAAAAAAATTGTTTGAAAATAAATATTAACCAAAGTTGAAAATTAATGTTAAATAATAAAAATAATCAGTAATTAAAATATAATACTAAATAATACCAAATACTCTTAATTTATAATTGATAATGTTGAAAGTTTTACCAAAACCTTTTGTCGAATATGATCCCCTACGGAGGGGGGTCCAAGGGGGGTGGCAACCCCCCTAGGTGGGGGTGCGGGGGCAACGCCCCCGCTAACGGGGTTCGACCTGCCCGGTCAGGTCGCGGGGGTCCAGGGGGCAGCGCCCCCGGCGGGGTGCGGGGCAGCGCCCCGTCCGAAACGGTACATTTTGTGTACTTAAAATTTTCGTTTTGCCTCTCAAGCCCGCTTCAGTATGTACTGAAATCTAATTTCTAACTATTGTCTTTCAGAATTTTCGGTGAACTTTGGCCACGTCACAAAAATTTAGCACCAACCCGCCAAAAACGAGAAGCAGCGGAAATGATTTCATTTAAGCGGGATCTTAAAAAAATTAACCCTAAAATTAGTGGACTGGTATGGTCTTGCGCTGACAAAGTCATAATTAACTCACGCTCAGCAAATACGTTTTAATGGGAACTAGGGTTTCAGCGCCGCCATCTCTTTTCCAATCATATACGTCCTCTGCTCACTTCTGTGAAGACCCGCAACTTCCCCGTAAAGGAAAGCGTCGGATAGTTCGAGAACAAGCCACAACAGAACACATACAGAAGAACATTTCATTGTATATTACAACAATGCATCAGATTACAAGATTATACAGAGTATAAATGAATATTACACAGAAATATCAGAGATTTAAATTACATTTAAATACATCGCAGCGGAAAATAATACAATACACAACTAGAATGAGATATACGGATACAAAGCTTTCCGGATATCGTTCCAGCTGTAAACCAGGATCCTGTGAATATAAATCTGCAAAACCAAAACTACTAGCTGCCCATGTCAAAATAAGGGCACCCAAAGTTTAGGTTAAAACAATAAACTCCGGGTCAGTCATGGGACTGGTGTGAGAACTATAACAGTTATAAATCTTTATTTTCAAAGCTAGGTAAATCAAGGGACCACGCCGTATAACACGGAACGGGTTTCCTCCCAAGAATACCAGTGCATAAAACAAACAGCGCAATGCTAAATAAAGAAAAATGAAGCTGTTATAAGACCCAGGTCCTATCACACAATGCAACGCAAGCCGGGGGATAGGGTTTTCCCTTATAACAGCCAAAGAATGCTTGATACGTTTTAAAACAAATCATTTGATACTATAATAAGTGCATAGTGTATAAAACAACTTCAAATCATAAGTATCAATCATAGGCGGCATGGGTACCATATATCATGTCGCCATATATAGGTTTACAAATAAAACCGCAAATGTCACGTATTTGGAAATTGGATTTCCATCTATGAACTGAGGCAAAAGATAGTCCTCCACCGATTCGAGACTGTCTAGCCCGAGCCTCAGGAACAGCCGCAACTGCCCCTTGGATCGTCAGGGCCGGTCCACACGGAGTGGATTATTATACCTGAACAATACGTCTCCCCACCCTATGGGGTGTAAGTCTGGTCCGTCAGCCGACCATAATGCATTCGGCCGAAACCAATATAACCGAGGCGCCTCGCAACCGCAACAACCACATAAGTCAAACTCGTCAGGGCGTGTAAAACCACTGACGCCACTTCTAGCTAGAAAGAAACGCAAGTCCTCCCTGAGGTCCGTCTCCCGTTTTTGGTTCATACCGGGTGTGAAACACGCGAGGTAAACGTTACACAAAGCTACGCCACAAAGGCCGTGCTTTGATCATCACCACAAGACCTTGCTTTTCAACAGAAGCCTTGATCATTTGCATCTTAGCATGCCACACAGGCAAACCATCCTATGCAACCGATATCAGTCACACAGAATGAAATCCGATGTCAGACACACGGTCCATTTACAAGTCCGTCCTGGGTCTGAACGAAACCGGAGGCACCTAGTACCCCGCATATCCATCGATCTCCAAGTACGTCTGGACGATCACTAACTGTTTCCATCTTCTTGGGTGTACAGCCCAATCAAGATCATCAGTAATTACCCAAACGACGTGAAGACCTCCGGTCTTCGACCATCGTCTTCATCTTCGACTTATCGTCGTATCAGTTATTCAGAATGGGCTAAACCCGGTCTTTCCGAATAACTCGCGTATATTTTAAATAAGTGTTACACAAACACAACATACGCCTCATTCCAATTCATTAGTCACTAACCGTAAATTAATCAAGAGAATAATTTCCCAAATATTAACCCCGAAGGCCGAAACCAACATCAGATCAATATCCAGAAAACCATTCTGCTTGGCTAACCGACAGTTAGTTTCTAAATTTCACATTCATAGGGAAAGATTCCCATTAATTTTATCAAAGATAAATTCCTTGAATTTATTCTTTAATCCATTTTTGAATATCAATTCAAACTAGTCGGGATTAGCGAACCTTACCGAAGTAATCATTTGTTTTAATTTCCCAATCCCAACCTATTCATCCCATGAAGTAAAACTGGTAATACTTCATATCTAACACCACAGTGTTATCGGTAAATTCAATTACCATTTCACGTTCAAATCTAATTAAAGATTTAACTATCGCCTGGAGCAAAACTGGTGATACTCCATTTTCGATCTTTTCAATCTAATTAAAGATTCATTAAAACTCCACTTAGTTTTAATCGTTAACTGGGTTAAAGAATCAGTGTCATTTAAAACACAGTTCACGATAAACCCAAAATCACATTCCATTAATTATCGGGTTAAAGAACGAGTGTTGTTTTTAAAAACACTGTCCACGATAAACCCAAAAATCAATATCCATTCAATTCCAATTAAATATTATTTAATTGGTACACTTCATTAAATCTAAATAAAAAGATTTAATCTTTTCTCAACTGGGTTCAAGAACAGTGTTAGTGAAGACACCATTCACGACAAACCCAAATCACATTCGATATTCAATACAAGGCTCTGAATAGAAAATATATCGGCTTATATTCAATATCGAATTCTACGACTAACAAATGCCGTATTGGAAATAACGATATAAATATATATCTTTCAAATTTCCATAACAACACCTGTATAATCACGAATTCCAACATCGAAATATTCCCAAGACAATTTCGATTCAAATCCCCTCCAATGCAATCATTGGATATTCTGGTTATTTTCAAAACCCTTTTCAAATTCAATTTATTTATTTAAAAATAAATAGAATTATAATTCTAGTTCAAAACTAGTTCATTTCGATAAAAATCTATTTTTATCTTTTCAAATATGGAGTTTTTCATCCCAAATCTTCACAAATCATTTCTTATGATTTTACACAAATTATTACTATTTTTAATAATTTTATCAAGGCCCGTACAGTCGATTTCCATTAATGGCCATCGAACTGCACTTATAGCGACCTTTTTCAAATTTGATTTGGACATAATTCCAAATCCAACCGTTAGATTTCTAATTTATCACATTCGTTAGAAAGATCTTTTCGATAAGAACCCAACGGTTCCGGTTTTAGGAGAATCCGACGGTCGGATCTCCCGTAATGTCCGTTTGAAATAAATAGTCGAAATTCACGAACTGCCGCAGCGCGGCGCGTTCTATTCAGGCCATTATATTATATATATAATATATATAATATATACTTCGTCGATTTCTATTTAAAACGAATTATATAAATAGTTTTGAATTCGTTTCAAAAGCAATTTCAACTTCCTTTTCAATTCAAATCAAAATTGAATTCTTCTTTATAAATTCGTTTCAAAATTCATTTCTATTCAATTCAAATTTCAACTCAATTTGAATTCATTTCAATTCGTTTTCAATTCAATTCATTTCGAAATCGTTTTCAATTCAATTTGAATTCGTTTTCAATTCATTTCATTTCGAAATCGTTTTCAATTCAATTTGAATTCGTTTTCAATTCATTTCATTTCGAAATCGTTTTCAATTCAATTTGAATTCGTTTTCAATTCATTTCATTTCGAAATCGTTTTCAATTCAATTCATTTCGAAATCGTTTTCAATTCAATTCATTTCGAAATCGTTTTCAATTCAATTCATTTCGAAATCGTTTTCAATTCAATTCATTTCGAAATCGTTTTCAATTCAATTCATTTCGAAATCGTTTTCAATTCAATTCATTTCGAAATCGTTTTCAATTCAATTTGAATTCGTTTTCAATTCAATTCATTTCGAAATCGTTTTCAATTCAATTCATTTCGAAATCGTTTTCAATTCAATTCATTTCGAAATCGTTTTCAATTCAATTCATTTCGAAATCGTTTTCAATTAAATTCATTTCGAAATCGTTTTCAATTCAATTCATTTCGAAATCGTTTTCAATTCAATTCATTTCGAAATCGTTTTCAATTCAATTCATTTCGAAATCGTTTTCAATTCAATTTGAATTCGTTTTCAATTCAATTCATTTCGAAATCGTTTTCAATTCAATTCATTTCGAAATCGTTTTCAATTCAATTCATTTCGAAATCGTTTTCAATTCAATTCATTTCGAAATCGTTTTCAATTCAATTCATTTCGAAATCGTTTTCAATTCAATTCATTTCGAAATCGTTTTCAATTCAATTCATTTCGAAATCGTTATAAAATCGATATAAATATCGTTCACGTCAAAATGGCGTCAATCTAATCATCACGGCTTCACATATTTCTATTTTCAAATATTCTATTTCAAATATTTCCTATTATCAAAATATTCTTTATTTTCACGATTGGAATGAGGCCCAATCAATTACCATATAAAGTTAATTATATGGATTTTCATACAACACATGTATATAATAGCATTGAAAATAATCAACCATCAACCAAAGTGCACTACACTGTATAAGCATCAAATATAGATATTCAACGCTTATAACAGCCTGTCAATCAATCGATCGACATATTTAATCAATCAGGATGAGTGAACTTCATATTTCATCCCAACACCCGTGTGGGGTTTCAAACAATCAAACACATATTTTATTTGTGCTGTTGGGCGATGTGTAAAATTTATCGTCCCAATCAATGTCATTCAAATAGGTGTACATAAACAAACCGTCTGGTTTGTAAATGAATATTCTATTTTATTCACTTCACGTTAAAAATTATATTTTTAACGATAAAACATTTTATTTCAACCTATGAATTTCTATTCAATTCATTTACACAATAAAATGATATTTTTACTTTTCTAACATATTTTAGAAAATTTCGGCGGCATAACGGCACGATACTAGAAACGGGACAAGGCCTAGCCTTATCCCCGGTCTAGTGAAGGCCCACGCCATTCACACATCAATCATATCAATTTTATTATGCAAACCACAAAATTTGGAGTAAGAGTCTAACCTAGCCTTACTCCTTCGCCTTATAACGGCGCACGTCTAATCCTAACCAATTTATCGATTCGATTTTTCACACCACAAACCACATTCAAACCAATATCACAATCAATAACCAAACAGCCAAACAAACAAGTCCATGGTCTGTGGACGATTGTGTCGGGTGCTACTAAACACCGTATGCATCCTAGTATATATATATAACTAGAAAATAAATTGAAGAGTGAGAAATTCTCACCAATAGCTATCCTAGCTCCACGGCACTTCATTTGCAGAAGTCTTCGTCGTTTCGCCTTCTTGTCACCTTCGTTGACCGTAGCCACTACATATGTAAAAAAATCGAATTTTTACTTTGCTATTCAATATATAAAAATCGAATTTTTACTTTGCTATTCAATATATAAAAATCGAATTTTTACTTTGTTATTCAATATATAAAAATTATATTTTTACTTTCACTACTCATCTCAAAATATCTTCTTTATAGTTCCTACTATGCAAAGATCATATTTTGACATCATCTATATAGTAAAGACTATATTTTTAATATTTTAAAAATATAAAGATCATATTTTTAATTCTTTAAAAATATAAAAATCATATTTTTATTACTTCATATATTTAAAAATCGAATTTTTATCTCTATATCACTTCATATGAAAAGTTCAATCTTCTCTGTCGCTTCATATATAAAATAAAAATCTAATCTTTTTATTCTCTACATATAAAAATCATAGCTTTTCAAATTAAAATAAACAAGTTTTCAGTTTAAAATAAATCTGTTTTCAGTTTTTAAAATCAAACAATTATCGGTTTTAAAATCAAACAATAATCAGTTTTAAAAATATATCTTTACAGTTTTTCTAAAAATAAATAAAAAAAATCAGTTTTAAAATAAATAAATAAGAAAAATCAGAATTAACTTACAGGGGGGGCGGGGTGTCTGACGGTCGGACTGGGGTTCGGAGGGCGGCGCAGCACTCGAGGGGGCAGCGGGCTGAAGTGGCGGTGCTCGAATTGGGGGTTTGGATGGAGGAAGAAGGAGGAGGGGGCTGCTATTGAGGTCATGGAAGTGGAGGGAGGAGGGAAGAAGAAGGCGGAGGTTCGGAGGGCGGTGGCGCTCCGCCTGGAGGAGCGGTGGCGGTCTTCGAACGACGGGTTTCGTTCTTTTTTTTTTTTTTTTTCAATTTCTGACTTTCGATTCGTTTTTGAAAGGGGAGGGGGGGCCAGAGGGTTAAGGAGAGAAAGGGGCTTTTTCTCTTTTTTTTTTTTTTTATTCGAAAAAGTTGACTTTTGCATACGAACTCGAAACGAGGCCCACCGCCTGTCGCCCATAGCGTTTTACCCCCATTCCGAACTCAATAGGATATGTATCGTAAGCTGATTCGATTGTCTCGAATAGTTTCCGTTGAATTTCCATTTAAATCACTATATTGAATTTAAAACGTACATTTCAAATTACCGGGGTCACATACTAACTAGAAAAATTCTAGAAAAATATTTTCTAGCTTCGTATTGACGATACGGTCCTAACAAAACTAGTTTCGTCGAATTCTGAGACCGTTTGAAAAATGGCCAATTTCCAGTCGATTAAAATCAACTGAAACTGGTCAAACGCGTTTTCCTTTGCCACGCTCACATATCGATTCGAAAAATTATGAAATTTGGAATCTAGCAATAACTTAACACTGCGGATCCAACAAAAGTGGTTTCGTTGAAATCCGAGGTCGTTTGCAAAATGTCCATTTTTAAGGGCCTGAATTCCATAGCGACTATTCAGAATTTTCAACTGGACATATCTTTTGATTCTCGATATGAAATCTCAGTTTGTTAATTTCGTTACAAAGATATAGTTATACAGATTCAAATATTTCTTGTTTCGTTCAATTCTGACTTATAACGAATTCTGTATATTCATTTGAAATTGGAAATCGAATTTTCGAACTACCGCGCCATTTTCAATTCCTTTTATAATTATATATAATTATTATATATTCTAACGACGACGTATATAATATATACGTTCTAATTATATTCAAAATAAATTTCTCGTCGATATTATTTAAAATAATCTATTTTAAATATTCAAAATTCGCTAAAATCGCCAAAATAAAAATTTCAAACTGGCTCGCATTTTACGGGTTGTTACAATCTCCCCCACTTAAAACTTTTCATCCCCGAAAAGGAACAAAGTCGAAAGTGGTTTGATAATTCAACTCTACGTTCGATCTGGTTTCCATTCTCCAACTTTTCAGTTTCTGAGAATTTCTCAAATTTCAAAAATTTGGCTAACTCCCTAAATTTTCGAAAAATTTCGCCATAACCTCCCCTGCACCGGGAGCCTCGGGGAATTTCAAATAGCTTCCCCGGTCCTTCAGATCTCAAAAAGAAAAAGAAAAAGCCAAGCGGCTAGCCAATAGGCTCACAAAATCATCATCACCCAAACAAAATAGGAAATTATGTAGTAAACATGTACCTATTCGTCGGGCAAACAAATTTTATTCTCTTGCTCTAGCCTCCTTGCTATGACCTGTTCAATGATATATATGTATATGCAAGCAAACGCAACCAAATTTCAATACAATTCATTATTCGATCACATTAGGCATAATGGTTCAAAATTATCAAACAACTAAACAAACAACACAAACATCAATCAATTAGTGAATTAGAGTTTCAAATTCATAACTTTGATATATAGTCAAAAATCAGATTTTTGATGCCAATTCACAACAATGTGTTCTAACTATATATAAGTTTTGGTTCTCACACCAGCCTAATGGAAATATATATAAACATCACACCTTCGACACACGAACTCTAATTCTGATGATGTAGCTACAATCATCAGAATCATCTCCGGGCGACTAGAGTGTGAATCTATATCAATCTAATATATTAAAACTTTGAATACACGCGGATCAGACGTATACGCAAAATCTATATATACTGGATTGTCCACATCAATATAAATAAATAACCAAATACGAATAATTGATTTAAATTTTCAAAACAAAAATTGTTTTCATTTTAAAAATATACTCTTCACACTCGTTCTAGGATACTACTGACCCCATCTCTAACGAGTCATTCCCATTGAATATTACTAATCCAATATCTGATGAATTCTTTCGTATGGTTCTAATGTGCCTTGTTCTCTGCTTTGTAAACCAAAGCTCTGATACCAACTGTGAAGACCCGCAACTTCCCCGTAAAGGAAAGCGTCGGATAGTTCGAGAACAAGCCACAACAGAACACATACAGAAGAACATTTCATTGTATATTACAACAATGCATCAGATTACAAGATTATACAGAGTATAAATGAATATTACACAGAAATATCAGAGATTTAAATTACATTTAAATACATCGCAGCGGAAAATAATACAATACACAACTAGAATGAGATATACGGATACAAAGCTTTCCGGATATCGTTCCAGCTGTAAACCAGGATCCTGTGAATATAAATCTGCAAAACCAAAAATACTAGCTGCCCATGTCAAAATAAGGGCACCCAGAGTTTAGGTTAAAACAATAAACTCCAGGTCAGTCATGGGACTGGTGTGAGAACTATAACAGTTATAAATCTTTATTTTCAAAGCTAGGTAAATCAAGGGACCACGCCGTATAACACGGAACGGGTTTCCTCCCAAGAATACCAGTGCATAAAACAAACAGCGCAATGCTAAATAAAGAAAAATGAAGCTGTTATAAGACCCAGGTCCTATCACACAATGCAACGCAAGCCGGGGGATAGGGTTTTCCCTTATAACAGCCAAAGAATGCTTGATACGTTTTAAAACAAATCATTTGATACTATAATAAGTGCATAGTGTATAAAACAACTTCAAATCATAAGTATCAATCATAGGCGGCATGGGTACCATATATCATGTCGCCATATATAGGTTTACAAATAAAACCGCAAATGTCACGTATTTGGAAATTGGATTTCCATCTATGAACTGAGGCAAAAGATAGTCCTCCACCGATTCGAGACTGTCTAGCCCGAGCCTCAGGAACAGCCGCAACTGCCCCTTGGATCGTCAGGGCCGGTCCACACGGAGTGGATTATTATACCTGAACAATACGTCTCCCCACCCTATGGGGTGTAAGTCTGGTCCGTCAGCCGACCAGAATGCATTCGGCCGAAACCGATATAACCGAGGCGCCTCGCAACCGCAACAACCACATAAGTCAAACTCGTCAGGGCGTGTAAAACCACTGACGCCACTTCTAGCTAGAAAGAAACGCAAGTCCTCCCTGAGGTCCGTCTCCCGTTTTTGGTTCATACCGGGTGTGAAACACGCGAGGTAAACGTTACACAAAGCTACGCCACAAAGGCCGTGCTTTGATCATCACCACAAGACCTTGCTTTTCAACAGAAGCCTTGATCATTTGCATCTTAGCATGCCACACAGGCAAACCATCCTATGCAACCGATATCAGTCACACAGAATGAAATCCGATGTCAGACACACAGTCCATTTACAAGTCCGTCCTGGGTCTGAACGAAACCGGAGGCACCTAGTACCCTGCATATCCATCGATCTCCAAGTACGTCTGGACGATCACTAACTGTTTCCATCTTCTTGGGTGTACAGCCCAATCAAGATCATCAGTAATTACCCAAACGACGTGAAGACCTCCGGTCTTCGACCATCGTCTTCATCTTCGACTTATCGTCGTATCAGTTATTCAGAATGGGCTAAACCCGGTCTTTCCGAATAACTCGCGTATATTTTAAATAAGTGTTACACAAACACAACATACGCCTCATTCCAATTCATTAGTCACTAACCGTAAATTAATCAAGAGAATAATTTCCCAAATATTAACCCCGAAGGCCGAAACCAACATCAGATCAATATCCAGAAAACCATTCTGCTTGGCTAACCGACAGTTAGTTTCTAAATTTCACATTCATAGGGAAAGATTCCCATTAATTTTATCAAAGATAAATTCCTTGAATTTATTCTTTAATCCATTTTTGAATATCAATTCAAACTAGTCGGGATTAGCGAACCTTACCGAAGTAATCATTTGTTTTAATTTCCCAATCCCAACCTATTCATCCCATGAAGTAAAACTGGTAATACTTCATATCTAACACCACAGTGTTATCGGTAAATTCAATTACCATTTCACGTTCAAATCTAATTAAAGATTTAACTATCGCCTGGAGCAAAACTGGTGATACTCCATTTTCGATCTTTTCAATCTAATTAAAGATTCATTAAAACTCCACTTAGTTTTAATCGTTAACTGGGTTAAAGAATCAGTGTCATTTAAAACACAGTTCACGATAAACCCAAAATCACATTCCATTAATTATCGGGTTAAAGAACGAGTGTTGTTTTTAAAAACACTGTCCACGATAAACCCAAAAATCAATATCCATTCAATTCCAATTAAATATTATTTAATTGGTACACTTCATTAAATCTAAATAAAAAGATTTAATCTTTTCTCAACTGGGTTCAAGAACAGTGTTAGTGAAGACACCATTCACGACAAACCCAAATCACATTCGATATTCAATACAAGGCTCTGAATAGAAAATATATCGGCTTATATTCAATATCGAATTCTACGACTAACAAATGCCGTATTGGAAATAACGATATAAATATATATCTTTCAAATTTCCATAACAACACCTGTATAATCACGAATTCCAACATCGAAATATTCCGAAGACAATTTCGATTCAAATCCCCTCCAATGCAATCATTGGATATTCTGGTTATTTTCAAAACCCTTTTCAAATTCAATTTATTTATTTAAAAATAAATAGAATTATAATTCTAGTTCAAAACTAGTTCATTTCGATAAAAATCTATTTTTATCTTTTCAAATATGGAGTTTTTCATCCCAAATCTTCACAAATCATTTCTTATGATTTTACACAAATTATTACTATTTTTAATAATTTTATCAAGGCCCGTACAGTCGATTTCCATTAATGGCCATCGAACTGCACTTATAGCGACCTTTTTCAAATTTGATTTGGACATAATTCCAAATCCAACCGTTAGATTTCTAATTTATCACATTCGTTAGAAAGCTCTTTTCGATACGAACCCAACGGTTCCGGTTTTAGGAGAATCCGACGGTCGGATCTCCCGTAATGTCCGTTTGAAATAAATGGTCGAAATTCACGAATTGCCGCGGTGCGGCGCGTTCTATTCAGGCCATTATATTATATATATAATATATATAATATATACTTCGTCGATTTCTATTTAAAACGAATTATATAAATAGTTTTGAATTCGTTTCAAAAGCAATTTCAACTTCCTTTTCAATTCAAATCAAAATTGAATTCTTCTTTATAAATTCGTTTCAAAATTCATTTCTATTCAATTCAAATTTCAATTCAATTTGAATTCATTTCAATTCGTTTTCAATTCAATTCATTTCGAAATCGTTTTCAATTCAATTCATTTCGAAATCGTTTTCAATTCAATTCATTTCGAAATCGTTTTCAATTCAATTTGAATTCGTTTTCAATTCATTTCATTTCGAAATCGTTTTCAATTCAATTTGAATTCGTTTTCAATTCATTTCATTTCGAAATCGTTTTCAATTCAATTCGAATTCGTTTTCAATTCATTTCATTTCGAAATCGTTTTCAATTCAATTCATTTCGAAATCGTTTTCAATTCAATTCATTTCGAAATCGTTTTCAATTCAATTCATTTCGAAATCGTTTTCAATTCAATTCATTTCGAAATCGTTATAAAATCGATATAAATATCGTTCACGTCAAAATGGCGTCAATCTAATCATCACGGCTTCACATATTTCTATTTTCAAATATTCTATTTCAAATATTTCCTATTATCAAAATATTCTTTATTTTCACGATTGGAATGAGGCCTAATCAATTACCATATAAAGTTAATTATATGGATTTTCATACAACACATGTATATAATAGCATTGAAAATAATCAACCATCAACCAAAGTGCACTACACTGTATAAGCATCAAATATAGATATTCAACGCTTATAACAGCCTGTCAATCAATCGATCGACATATTTAATCAATCAGGATGAGTGAACTTCATATTTCATCCCAACACCCGTGTGGGGTTTCAAACAATCAAACACATATTTTATTTGTGCTGTTGGGCGATGTGTAAAATTTATCGTCCCAATCAATGTCATTCAAATAGGTGTACATAAACAAACCGTCTGGTTTGTAAATGAATATTCTATTTTATTCACTTCACGTTAAAAATTATATTTTTAACGATAAAACATTTTATTTCAACCTATGGATTTCTATTCAATTCATTTACACAATAAAATGATATTTTTACTTTTCTAACATATTTTAGAAAATTTCGGCGGCATAACGGCACGATACTAGAAACGGGACAAGGCCTAGCCTTATCCCCGGTCTAGTGAAGGCCCACGCCATTCACACATCAATCATATCAATTTTATTATGCAAACCACAAAATTTGGAGTAAGAGTCTAACCTAGCCTTACTCCTTCGCCTTATAACGGCGCACGTCTAATCCTAACCAATTTATCGATTCGATTTTTCACACCACAAACCACATTCAAACCAATATCACAATCAATAACCAAACAGCCAAACAAACAAGTCCATGGTCTGTGGACGATTGTGTCGGGTGCTACTAAACACCGTATGCATCCTAGTATATATATATATAACTAGAAAATAAATTGAAGAGTGAGAAATTCTCACCAATAGCTATCCTAGCTCCACGGCACTTCATTTGCAGAAGTCTTCGTCGTTTCGCCTTCTTGTCACCTTCGTTGACCGTAGCCACTACATATGTAAAAAAATCGAATTTTTACTTTGCTATTCAATATATAAAAATCGAATTTTTACTTTGCTATTCAATATATAAAAATCGAATTTTTACTTTGCTATTCAATATATAAAAATTATATTTTTACTTTCACTACTCATCTCAAAATATCTTCTTTATAGTTCCTACTATGCAAAGATCATATTTTGACATCATCTATATAGTAAAGACTATATTTTTAATATTTTAAAAATATAAAGATCATATTTTTAATTCTTTAAAAATATAAAAATCATATTTTTATTACTTCATATATTTAAAAATCGAATTTTTATCTCTATATCACTTCATATGAAAAGTTCAATCTTCTCTGTCGCTTCATATATAAAATAAAAATCTAATCTTTTTATTCTCTACATATAAAAATCATAGCTTTTCAAATTAAAATAAACAAGTTTTCAGTTTAAAATAAATCTGTTTTCAGTTTTTAAAATCAAACAATTATCGGTTTTAAAATCAAACAATAATCAGTTTTAAAAATATATCTTTACAGTTTTTCTAAAAATAAATAAAAAAAATCAGTTTTAAAATAAATAAATAAGAAAAATCAGAATTAACTTACAGGAGGGGCGGGGTGTCTGACGGTCGGACTGGGGTTCGGAGGGCGGCGCAGCACTCGAGGGGGCAGCGGGCTGAAGTGGCGGTGCTCGAATTGGGGGTTTGGATGGAGGAAGAAGGAGGAGGGGGCTGCTATTGAGGTCATGGAAGTGGAGGGAGGAGGGAAGAAGAAGGCGGAGGTTCGGAGGGCGGTGGCGCTCCGCCTGGAGGAGCGGTGGCGGTCTTCGAACGACGGGTTTCGTTCTTTTTTTTTTTTTTTTCAATTTCTGACTTTCGATTCGTTTTTGAAAGGGGAGGGGGGGCCAGAGGGTTAAGGAGAGAAAGGGGCTTTTTCTCTTTTTTTTTTTTTTTTTATTTTATTCGAAAAAGTTGACTTTTGCATACGAACTCGAAACGAGGCCCACCGCCTGTCGCCCATAGCGTTTTACCCCCATTCCGAACTCAATAGGATATGTATCGTAAGCTGATTCGATTGTCTCGAATAGTTTCCGTTGAATTTCCATTTAAATCACTATATTGAATTTAAAACGTACATTTCAAATTACCGGGGTCACATACTAACTAGAAAAATTCTAGAAAAATATTTTCTAGCTTCGTATTGACGATACGGTCCTAACAAAACTAGTTTCGTCGAATTCTGAGACCGTTTGAAAAATGGCCAATTTCCAGTCGATTAAAATCAACTGAAACTGGTCAAACGCGTTTTCCTTTGCCACACTCACATATCGATTCGAAAAATTATGAAATTTGGAATCTAGCAATAACTTAACACTGCGGATCCAACAAAAGTGGTTTCGTCGAAATCCGAGGTCGTTTGCAAAATGTCCATTTTTAAGGGCCTGAATTCCATAGCGACTATTCAGAATTTTCAACTGGACATATCTTTTGATTCTCGATATGAAATCTCAGTTTGTTAATTTCGTTACAAAGATATAGTTATACAGATTCAAATATTTCTTGTTTCGTTCAATTCTGACTTATAACGAATTCTGTATATTCATTTGAAATTGGAAATCGAATTTTCGAACTACCGCGCCATTTTCAATTCCTTTTATAATTATATATAATTATTATATATTCTAACGACGACGTATATAATATATACGTTCTAATTATATTCAAAATAAATTTCTCGTCGATATTATTTAAAATAATCTATTTTAAATATTCAAAATTCGCTAAAATCGTCAAAATAAAAATTTCAAACTGGCTCGCATTTTACGGGTTGTTACAATCTCCCCCACTTAAAACTTTTCGTCCCCGAAAAGGAACAAAGTCGAAAGTGGTTTGATAATTCAACTCTACGTTCGATCTGGTTTCCATTCTCCAACTTTTCAGTTTCTGAGAATTTCTCAAATTTCAAAAATTTGGCTAACTCCCTAAATTTTCGAAAAATTTCGCCATAACCTCCCCTGCACCGGGAGCATCGGGGAATTTCAAATAGCTTCCCCGGTCCTTCAGATCTCAAAAAGAAAAAGAAAAAGCCAAGCGGCTAGCCAATAGGCTCACAAAATCATCATCACCCAAACAAAACAGGAAATTATGTAGTAAACATGTACCTATTCGTCGGGCAAACAAATTTTATTCTCTTGCTCTAGCCTCCTTGCTATGACCTGTTCAATGATATATATGTATATGCAAGCAAACGCAACCAAATTTCAATACAATTCATTATTCGATCACATTAGGCATAATGGTTCAAAATTATCAAACAACTAAACAAACAACACAAACATCAATCAATTAGTGAATTAGAGTTTCAAATTCATAACTTTGATATATAGTCAAAAATCAGATTTTTGATGCCAATTCACAACAATGTGTTCTAACTATATATAAGTTTTGGTTCTCACACCAGCCTAATGGAAATATATATAAACATCACACCTTCGACACACGAACTCTAATTCTGATGATGTAGCTACAATCATCAGAATCATCTCCGGGCGACTAGAGTGTGAATCTATATCAATCTAATATATTAAAACTTTGAATACACGCGGATCAGACGTATACGCAAAATCTATATATACTGGATTGTCCACATCAATATAAATAAATAACCAAATACGAATAATTGATTTAAATTTTCAAAACAAAAATTGTTTTCATTTTAAAAATATACTCTTCACACTCGTTCTAGGATACTACTGACCCCATCTCTAACGAGTCATTCCCATTGAATATTACTAATCCAATATCTGATGAATTCTTTCGTATGGTTCTAATGTGCCTTGTTCTCTGCTTTGTAAACCAAAGCTCTGATACCAACTGTGAAGACCCGCAACTTCCCCGTAAAGGAAAGCGTCGGATAGTTCGAGAACAAGCCACAACAGAACACATACAGAAGAACATTTCATTGTATATTACAACAATGCATCAGATTACAAGATTATACAGAGTATAAATGAATATTACACAGAAATATCAGAGATTTAAATTACATTTAAATACATCGCAGCGGAAAATAATACAATACACAACTAGAATGAGATATACGGATACAAAGCTTTCCGGATATCGTTCCAGCTGTAAACCAGGATCCTGTGAATATAAATCTGCAAAACCAAAACTACTAGCTGCCCATGTCAAAATAAGGGCACCCAGAGTTTAGGTTAAAACAATAAACTCCAGGTCAGTCATGGGACTGGTGTGAGAACTATAACAGTTATAAATCTTTATTTTCAAAGCTAGGTAAATCAAGGGACCACGCCGTATAACACGGAACGGGTTTCCTCCCAAGAATACCAGTGCATAAAACAAACAGCGCAATGCTAAATAAAGAAAAATGAAGCTGTTATAAGACCCAGGTCCTATCACACAATGCAACGCAAGCCGGGGGATAGGGTTTTCCCTTATAACAGCCAAAGAATGCTTGATACGTTTTAAAACAAATCATTTGATACTATAATAAGTGCATAGTGTATAAAACAACTTCAAATCATAAGTATCAATCATAGGCGGCATGGGTACCATATATCATGTCGCCATATATAGGTTTACAAATAAAACCGCAAATGTCACGTATTTGGAAATTGGATTTCCATCTATGAACTGAGGCAAAAGATAGTCCTCCACCGATTCGAGACTGTCTAGCCCGAGCCTCAGGAACAGCCGCAACTGCCCCTTGGATCGTCAGGGCCGGTCCACACGGAGTGGATTATTATACCTGAACAATACGTCTCCCCACCCTATGGGGTGTAAGTCTGGTCCGTCAGCCGACCAGAATGCATTCGGCCGAAACCGATATAACCGAGGCGCCTCGCAACCGCAACAACCACATAAGTCAAACTCGTCAGGGCGTGTAAAACCACTGACGCCACTTCTAGCTAGAAAGAAACGCAAGTCCTCCCTGAGGTCCGTCTCCCGTTTTTGGTTCATACCGGGTGTGAAACACGCGAGGTAAACGTTACACAAAGCTACGCCACAAAGGCCGTGCTTTGATCATCACCACAAGACCTTGCTTTTCAACAGAAGCCTTGATCATTTGCATCTTAGCATGCCACACAGGCAAACCATCCTATGCAACCGATATCAGTCACACAGAATGAAATCCGATGTCAGACACACAGTCCATTTACAAGTCCGTCCTGGGTCTGAACGAAACCGGAGGCACCTAGTACCCTGCATATCCATCGATCTCCAAGTACGTCTGGACGATCACTAACTGTTTCCATCTTCTTGGGTGTACAGCCCAATCAAGATCATCAGTAATTACCCAAACGACGTGAAGACCTCCGGTCTTCGACCATCGTCTTCATCTTCGACTTATCGTCGTATCAGTTATTCAGAATGGGCTAAACCCGGTCTTTCCGAATAACTCGCGTATATTTTAAATAAGTGTTACACAAACACAACATACGCCTCATTCCAATTCATTAGTCACTAACCGTAAATTAATCAAGAGAATAATTTCCCAAATATTAACCCCGAAGGCCGAAACCAACATCAGATCAATATCCAGAAAACCATTCTGCTTGGCTAACCGACAGTTAGTTTCTAAATTTCACATTCATAGGGAAAGATTCCCATTAATTTTATCAAAGATAAATTCCTTGAATTTATTCTTTAATCCATTTTTGAATATCAATTCAAACTAGTCGGGATTAGCGAACCTTACCGAAGTAATCATTTGTTTTAATTTCCCAATCCCAACCTATTCATCCCATGAAGTAAAACTGGTAATACTTCATATCTAACACCACAGTGTTATCGGTAAATTCAATTACCATTTCACGTTCAAATCTAATTAAAGATTTAACTATCGCCTGGAGCAAAACTGGTGATACTCCATTTTCGATCTTTTCAATCTAATTAAAGATTCATTAAAACTCCACTTAGTTTTAATCGTTAACTGGGTTAAAGAATCAGTGTCATTTAAAACACAGTTCACGATAAACCCAAAATCACATTCCATTAATTATCGGGTTAAAGAACGAGTGTTGTTTTTAAAAACACTGTCCACGATAAACCCAAAAATCAATATCCATTCAATTCCAATTAAATATTATTTAATTGGTACACTTCATTAAATCTAAATAAAAAGATTTAATCTTTTCTCAACTGGGTTCAAGAACAGTGTTAGTGAAGACACCATTCACGACAAACCCAAATCACATTCGATATTCAATACAAGGCTCTGAATAGAAAATATATCGGCTTATATTCAATATCGAATTCTACGACTAACAAATGCCGTATTGGAAATAACGATATAAATATATATCTTTCAAATTTCCATAACAACACCTGTATAATCACGAATTCCAACATCGAAATATTCCGAAGACAATTTCGATTCAAATCCCCTCCAATGCAATCATTGGATATTCTGGTTATTTTCAAAACCCTTTTCAAATTCAATTTATTTATTTAAAAATAAATAGAATTATAATTCTAGTTCAAAACTAGTTCATTTCGATAAAAATCTATTTTTATCTTTTCAAATATGGAGTTTTTCATCCCAAATCTTCACAAATCATTTCTTATGATTTTACACAAATTATTACTATTTTTAATAATTTTATCAAGGCCCGTACAGTCGATTTCCATTAATGGCCATCGAACTGCACTTATAGCGACCTTTTTCAAATTTGATTTGGACATAATTCCAAATCCAACCGTTAGATTTCTAATTTATCACATTCGTTAGAAAGCTCTTTTCGATACGAACCCAACGGTTCCGGTTTTAGGAGAATCCGACGGTCGGATCTCCCGTAATGTCCGTTTGAAATAAATGGTCGAAATTCACGAATTGCCGCGGCGCGGCGCGTTCTATTCAGGCCATTATATTATATATATAATATATATAATATATACTTCGTCGATTTCTATTTAAAACGAATTATATAAATAGTTTTGAATTCGTTTCAAAAGCAATTTCAACTTCCTTTTCAATTCAAATCAAAATTGAATTCTTCTTTATAAATTCGTTTCAAAATTCATTTCTATTCAATTCAAATTTCAATTCAATTTGAATTCATTTCAATTCGTTTTCAGTTCAATTCATTTCGAAATCGTTTTCAATTCAATTCATTTCGAAATCGTTTTCAATTCAATTCATTTCGAAATCGTTTTCAATTCAATTTGAATTCGTTTTCAATTCATTTCATTTCGAAATCGTTTTCAATTCAATTTGAATTCGTTTTCAATTCATTTCATTTCGAAATCGTTTTCAATTCAATTTGAATTCGTTTTCAATTCATTTCATTTCGAAATCGTTTTCAATTCAATTCATTTCGAAATCGTTTTCAATTCAATTCATTTCGAAATCGTTTTCAATTCAATTCATTTCGAAATCGTTTTCAATTCAATTCATTTCGAAATCGTTTTCAATTCAATTCATTTCGAAATCGTTTTCAATTCAATTCATTTCGAAATCGTTTTCAATTCAATTCATTTCGAAATCGTTTTCAATTCAATTTGAATTCGTTTTCAATTCAATTCATTTCGAAATCGTTTTCAATTCAATTCATTTCGAAATCGTTTTCAATTCAATTCATTTCGAAATTGTTTTCAATTCAATTCATTTCGAAATCGTTTTCAATTCAATTCATTTCGAAATCGTTTTCAATTCAATTCATTTCGAAATCGTTTTCAATTCAATTCATTTCGAAATCGTTTTCAATTCAATTCATTTCGAAATCGTTTTCAATTCAATTTGAATTCGTTTTCAATTCAATTCATTTCGAAATCGTTTTCAATTCAATTCATTTCGAAATCGTTTTCAATTCAATTCATTTCGAAATCGTTTTCAATTCAATTCATTTCGAAATCGTTTTCAATTCAATTCATTTCGAAATCGTTTTCAATTCAATTCATTTCGAAATCGTTTTCAATTCAATTCATTTCGAAATCGTTATAAAATCGATATAAATATCGTTCACGTCAAAATGGCGTCAATCTAATCATCACGGCTTCACATATTTCTATTTTCAAATATTCTATTTCAAATATTTCCTATTATCAAAATATTCTTTATTTTCACGATTGGAATGAGGCCCAATCAATTACCATATAAAGTTAATTATATGGATTTTCATACAACACATGTATATAATAGCATTGAAAATAATCAACCATCAACCAAAGTGCACTACACTGTATAAGCATCAAATATAGATATTCAACGCTTATAACAGCCTGTCAATCAATCGATCGACATATTTAATCAATCAGGATGAGTGAACTTCATATTTCATCCCAACACCCGTGTGGGGTTTCAAACAATCAAACACATATTTTATTTGTGCTGTTGGGCGATGTGTAAAATTTATCGTCCCAATCAATGTCATTCAAATAGGTGTACATAAACAAACCGTCTGGTTTGTAAATGAATATTCTATTTTATTCACTTCACGTTAAAAATTATATTTTTAACGATAAAACATTTTATTTCAACCTATGAATTTCTATTCAATTCATTTACACAATAAAATGATATTTTTACTTTTCTAACATATTTTAGAAAATTTCGGCGGCATAACGGCACGATACTAGAAACGGGACAAGGCCTAGCCTTATCCCCGGTCTAGTGAAGGCCCACGCCATTCACACATCAATCATATCAATTTTATTATGCAAACCACAAAATTTGGAGTAAGAGTCTAACCTAGCCTTACTCCTTCGCCTTATAATGGCGCACGTCTAATCCTAACCAATTTATCGATTCGATTTTTCACACCACAAACCACATTCAAACCAATATCACAATCAATAACCAAACAGCCAAACAAACAAGTCCATGGTCTGTGGACGATTGTGTCGGGTGCTACTAAACACCGTCTGCATCCTAGTATATATATATAACTAGAAAATAAATTGAAGAGTGAGAAATTCTCACCAATAGCTATCCTAGCTCCACGGCACTTCATTTGCAGAAGTCTTCGTCGTTTCGCCTTCTTGTCACCTTCGTTGACCGTAGCCACTACATATGTAAAAAAATCGAATTTTTACTTTGCTATTCAATATATAAAAATCGAATTTTTACTTTGCTATTCAATATATAAAAATCGAATTTTTACTTTGCTATTCAATATATAAAAATCGAATTTTTACTTTGCTATTCAATATATAAAAATTATATTTTTACTTTCACTACTCATCTCAAAATATCTTCTTTATAGTTCCTACTATGCAAAGATCATATTTTGACATCATCTATATAGTAAAGACTATATTTTTAATATTTTAAAAATATAAAGATCATATTTTTAATTCTTTAAAAATATAAAAATCATATTTTTATTACTTCATATATTTAAAAATCGAATTTTTATCTCTATATCACTTCATATGAAAAGTTCAATCTTCTCTGTCGCTTCATATATAAAATAAAAATCTAATCTTTTTATTCTCTACATATAAAAATCATAGCTTTTCAAATTAAAATAAACAAGTTTTCAGTTTAAAATAAATATGTTTTCAGTTTTTAAAATCAAACAATTATCGGTTTTAAAATCAAACAATAATCAGTTTTAAAAATATATCTTTACAGTTTTTCTAAAAATAAATAAAAAAAAATCAGTTTTAAAATAAATAAATAAGAAAAATCAGAATTAACTTACAGGGGGGGCTGGGTGTCTGACGGTCGGACTGGGGTTCGGAGGGCGGCGCAGCACTCGAGGGGGCAGCGGGCTGAAGTGGCGGTGCTCGAATTGGGGGTTTGGATGGAGGAAGAAGGAGGAGGGGGCTGCTATTGAGGTCATGGAAGTGGAGGGAGGAGGGAAGAAGAAGGCGGAGGTTCGGAGGGCGGTGGCGCTCCGCCTGGAGGAGCGGTGGCGGTCTTCGAACGACGGGTTTCGTTCTTTTTTTTTTTTTCAATTTCTGACTTTCGATTCGTTTTTGAAAGGGGAGGGGGGGCCAGAGGGTTAAGGAGAGAAAGGGGCTTTTTCTCTTTTTTTTTTTTTTATTCGAAAAAGTTGACTTTTGCATACGAACTCGAAACGAGGCCCACCGCCTGTCTCCCATAGCGTTTTACCCCCATTCCGAACTCAATGGGATATGTATCGTAAGCTGATTCGATTGTCTCGAATAGTTTCCGTTGAATTTCCATTTAAATCACTATATTGAATTTAAAACGTACATTTCAAATTACCGGGGTCACATACTAACTAGAAAAATTCTAGAAAAATATTTTCTAGCTTCGTATTGACGATACGGTCCTAACAAAACTAGTTTCGTCGAATTCTGAGACCGTTTGAAAAATGGCCAATTTCCAGTCGATTAAAATCAACTGAAACTGGTCAAACGCGTTTTCCTTTGCCACGCTCACATATCGATTCGAAAAATTATGAAATTTGGAATCTAGCAATAACTTAACACTGCGGATCCAACAAAAGTGGTTTCGTCGAAATCCGAGGTCGTTTGCAAAATGTCCATTTTTAAGGGCCTGAATTCCATAGCGACTATTCAGAATTTTCAACTGGACATATCTTTTGATTCTCGATATGAAATCTCAGTTTGTTAATTTCGTTACAAAGATATAGTTATACAGATTCAAATATTTCTTGTTTCGTTCAATTCTGACTTATAACGAATTCTGTATATTCATTTGAAATTGGAAATCGAATTTTCGAACTACCGCGCCATTTTCAATTCCTTTTATAATTATATATAATTATTATATATTCTAACGATGACGTATATAATATATATACGTTCTAATTATATTCAAAATAAATTTCTCGTCGATATTATTTAAAATAATCTATTTTAAATATTCAAAATTCGCTAAAATCGCCAAAATAAAAATTTCAAACTGGCTCGCATTTTACGGGTTGTTACAACTTCCGCCTCCTTTTCGTGCTTTTCTCCTTCCTCCTAGCTGTCCATGCTTTGATTCAGTTCGCTCTGCAGTTTCATCCGCGTCTCCCTTATCGCCGCCTTGCCGAGCTTCTCATCCTCCTTAATCGCCTATCGAGACCGATTTCAGCTAACTTGGCGTTGTTCGGATGTCGTTCTGGTGATTGGGTGGATGTCGAGGTCTTCCTGGTGTACTTTGCATCGATAGCGACTTTGATTGGTGAGAAATATTTCAGTAATTTTGTGGGTTTAATTTTCTGGATTGGTGATAAAATTAGTTGACTTGCGATAATTTTGTGGACGTCGAGGTTGTCCTGGTCTATTTTTGTTGTAGGTCTGTAGTCTAGATTGGGGATTTGGTTCAAACTCATCAGATTTAGTATGTTAGGAGTGTTCAACCTGCATGTGTTCTCTGTATCCATATTAACTGTGCTAGGCTTTAGAACTAACCAACAACACAAGACAGTTCTTTGGTTTTGGAGAAGTGGTTAGAAAAAGAAGACATCTGAACTAGAACTGGTCTTGCAGAAACCACACTACTTAAAATAACAATTAGTGTACATGAGAAACTGTAAACGAATAAAATTTAAGTTGATTCCTATTAAAAAAAAATATTGACTGTTTTTTCTAAAACCATTTAATTTGTTTTTTTGTTCCAGCCTATGAAGGATTGCAGGTCATTAAGTTGGACGTGAAAGGGATCACATTGATATCCAATAGAAATTGACAGTGATGGGAATCATATTATAGTGAAATGGGAATATGCATGAGGAGGTATGATGGTTGTTGATGCAATTAAATTTTGAGTTTGAATATATATTATGCAGGAACAAGAATTATTGATGCAATTAAATCCACAGTTTTTCCATCTACCAAAGTAGTCTACAATGAAAGCCCAGACATGCACTTCATCAAGAAAAACAAAGAAGACATTTCGTACGCAATAATTGCAGTGGGAGAAAAATCATACGCAGAAACATTCGGTGATAGTTTAAGCTTAGATTGGGGATGCTGGAGCATAAAGACTCGGTGTATGTCAATGTGTATATATATTTATACGAAAGTGCGTATGTAACTGAGTGCATTGAGTGATCAGTTTGTAGTGAGGAATGTATGTATTGTTATGACTGTATTATGTAAAAGTGAGTTGTACGATAGTGGATCGGAAAGTTGTACTAATTCAAATATTGAAATACAATATTTAATTGATTATTTCAGATCAGTGTAGTATCATTTTATTCAATATAAATATTTATTTTTATATGAAATGTAATGTATAACGAAACAAAAATCGTATTGTTATAATTAATTGTTGCAGGAATTACTACTACAACAGTGCAAAAATGTTGTAATATGTATTACTACAACGGTGGAAAAAAGTTGTAAAATATACATATTACAACGGTGTTGCAACAGTGTAAAAATGTTGTAAAAGATATGAGTCTATTACAACTTCTTAATACACGACGGTTTGCCCACCGTTGTAAAATGTGTATTACAACGGTGTTCCACCGTTGTAATAGGGTCATTTTGTTGTAGTGGTATGTTTTGACAATAAAAATGATTCTTAAATTTGCATACAAATTCTAATGTATGTTTTGACAATAAAAATGATTTTTAAATTTGCATACAAATTCTATTTCAACAAAATGCATAAAAGTGATATACTCATTCTTGTTGACAAATCTATTTCGACAAAATGATTAAAAGTGATAATTCATTTTGTTAACAATTCTAGTTTAACAAAATAAATAAAAAGTGGTGATTTCATTTTGTTAATAATTTTAGTTTAACAAAATAAATAAAAAGTGATGATTTCATTTTGTTAACAATTCTAGTTTAACAAAATAAATAAAAAATGATAATTTCATTTTGTTAACAATTCTAGTTTAACAAAATAAATAAAAGGTGATAATTCCATTTTGTTAACAATTCTAGTATAACAAAATAAATAAAAAGTGATAATTCCATTTTGTTAACAATTCTAATTTAACAAAATAAATAAAAACTGATGATTTCCTTTTGTTAACAATTCTAGTTTAACAAAATGAATAAAAAGTGTTAATTTCATTTTGTTAACAATTCTAGTTTAACAAAATGAATATAGTGATGGTGGCATTTATGTTGACAATTCTAGTTTGACAAAATTAATATTTTTTCTCAAACACAAATCTATTTTACCAAAAATGTTATTTTTGTTTAACTCAAATCTATTTAAAAAAATGTAATTTTTGCTATAACTCAAATCTATTTAACAAAATTGTAATTTTAGTTTAACTCAAATCTTATTTAACAAAAATGTAATTTTTGTTTCACTCAAATCTTATTTAACAAAAATGTAACTTTTGTTTCACTCAAATCTTATTTAACAAAAATGTAACTTTTTGTTAAACTCAAATCTTATTTAACAAAAATTTAATTTTTGTTTAACTCAAATATTATTTAACAAAAATGTAATTTTTGTTTAACTCAAATCTTATTTAGCAAAAATGTAACTTTTGTTTCACTCAAATCTTATTTAACAAAAATGTAGCTTTTTGTCAAACTCAAATCTTATTTAACAAAAATGTAACTTTTTGTTTAACTCAAGTCTTATTTAACAAAAATGTAATTTTTGTTTCACTCAAATCTTATTTAACAAAAATGTAACTTTTGTTAAACTCAAATCTTATTTACCAAAAATGTAACTTTTTGGTTAAACTCAAATCTTATTTAACAAAAGTGTAACTTTTTGTTAAACTCAAATCTTATTTAACAAAAATGTAATTTTTGTTTCCAACCATCACATTTGACCAAATGTACATTTTTGTTTCAACTAAACTATTTTGACAAAAATGAATATATGTTTCAACTAAACTTGTAACGTCCCGGAAATTTTGAGAACTGGAAATGAGATTAAATTAATATTTAACAATTTATATCAATTTTATATTGGATATTTGGGTTTGGAATTTAAAAATCAAATATATCGTTTTGAGTGTGAATTGAATTCGATATTTTTTGAAATGGTTGGTTGAGAATCGAATATTTAGTATGGAATATATTTGAATACAAATTGATCATGTGATTTAATTTGATTTTGAAAATCGACGGGAAAATATATATAGTTAAAATATATATATAAAAAATAACATGGCGGTAAGAGATAAAAATGAACCGTAAAGTATAAATTAATTTAATAAGGGGTTCCTTCGCACACACACTATCTAATGCCGTTCTCCCCACGTTTTCTTAGATGCCACGGTTCCTTCTTTATAAATTGAAACCCTCTTTCCCCATTTCCTTCACCAAAAATCATTCTTTCTTCCTAGATAAAAATTGAAGTTTCTTTCCCTTTTAATGGCCTCCGCAGTAATTAAAAAAAAAATCTTCAATTTCTTCAGCCAGGAAAAAACATTCCTTCCCCATTTAATAAAATGGTCGAAGCCAATTTCACTTTTCCCCAAATCAGTCCCTCCCTCCACCTTAATCAAAACCAATTGCTTCTTTTCCATACCAATGGCTACCGAACTAAAGATCAGTTCTTTCCTCCTTCGCTCCACCCTAATTTCCTCTGTCAAGCACCTCCGGCGAAGGTCAGCGTCTCATTGCCATCGCATAAGCATCGCCCTTCCGCCTTTCAATCAAATCGCTCCTCCGGAAACTTCAAGCCCAACGCCAAAATTTGAAGCCTACCTCGTCATCGCAAGACATCCGAAGCCCGGAGTTGTTTCCGTTCTGGCTGCTCTTCCCTGAAATCCATCGCCTGAACCCTTTTATTCGCGTTGTCTAAGTTGAGTTATTAGCTTACGATTCATCTTATTTCAAGTGTTTAATCTCAATTTAAACTAGGATATGATAGTTGATGTTTGGGGTGTTTTGATTGGTTGTCTTATGGCTGATTGTTGGATGTGTGAAGCCTAGCTTTGCTTAGTACTTTTGTTGGAATTCTTGGTTACATTGGTCTAGAATCCTGTCACAAAATCTTGTAATCTAAAGAAGCTTGTATGTTAGTCCTAGTATAATTCCAGTTGTCGAAAATATAAATGTAAAAGACGAAACCCCAAGAATTTTGGACTGTACCATCATATTGAAAATCAATCAAGGAATCAAATGAGTAATATACAAATATATGTTTCGTTTAAGGTTTCTGAAAACTGCATTCAATTTATGTAGACCGTCAAGTTTGGATATATAAATTAAAATTGAATTAAATATTTACATCTGTATAGATTCACATGTATATGTGGTTGTATGCCATACTTACATTGATTGGTGTTTGGCCTTGTCGTTGTAACATGTCCACACATATACCATATGAAGCATATTGCGTTCATACCTATTTACCTTATTGTCTGGATAGCTTAAGCTATCTGGATGAATTCCTTATTTCCTATACTTACATTGTTACACTATTGTTACAACCTTAAGCTGGATATGTATAATATTTCCAAATCGGCAATATAAACCTTTGGCCAGTTACATTTGATCCTTGACTGTTCATACACTTGAATAGTTTAATGGCACTCTTATACTTTCATGTGTGATTATTTAGTTGGAAGACGAACTGAAGTATCCTTATAAAATCAACTATCTGCTATGTGTGGAAATCACCTGTGCCTTGCGTGAAACCTTGAGAGTCTACATAGATTTACCTTATATGCGTTATTATTCCGCAAACCATCTCATGATGTCACTGGAATAAATTTAATGCATTAATTTAAGAACTGATAATAGTCAAAAAGTCTACACTATGTATGCACATTTGAGAATATCATTTCATAAAGCCATAAAGTCTATGAGAGCTACTAAACTGGAAACATATTTCGACACATGTGTGAGTGACAGGGAAGTATACTCGAATGCAAACTTTGTTTTCGGTCTTGCTAGTAATTTCCACAACATGAATTTCTTACTGTTGGGTACATAACCTATTTTTCTTTTATAAATGTACATCATGGCTCTAAAAATGGTTTTGTGCTGAGTATATAAAAATAAGCTGAGGTCAATTGCTTGTTGATATATATGTAAGAACGGATACCATATCCCCATCTTCCCTGCTGTTTTACTGTCTAGCGGTTATGTGTACCATTCCCATGTATATGTATAGTTGGGAAAAATGAAGCCCTCATCTGTTGTTATAAAGGCCATAAAGATGGACTTCATAACCACCTGTCACATGTTGCCCAGTCCATTCTACACACCTGTTCGCAAAAATGACTTGCCTTGTTTTATGAAACCCGTCCTCATTATCAAACTATGTAAATATAGCACTGTTTATTTGCTTCATTTTAAGTTACCTGTTGATAAAAAAGAAAAAAAGAAAGAAAAGAAAAACAAAGGGAAGCGTCTGTGTTGTTCGTAAATCTGAAATCACTTATATGTGGTTCACATGTACTTTGCCTGACAATTGTCTCTCCATGTTTGTTTGTAAAATCTGAAACCATATATATATGGCTCACATGTACACATTTGCCGCAACTTCGTGGATTTGATTATGAAGTTTTCCATACAGTTTTTCAAATGGTTTACATGTGCCTGCTATGAAAGTCTAAGAAACATGTGCTAATTTAAGTCATGCCTTTATACTGTCTACACCCTTGTGTAACATTGTGTGTGATTGGCCAATTTGCTAAGTATTGTCTTTTCCAGTAAATAAACCATCATGGGTATTGTGTGTTCGTATAATTTAGGTAGGTAACCTATTTGCATGAATAGTATATTCGAATCAATTCTTGTATAAATCTGTTTTGTTCATGATGAAATTACTTTATTTTTGATCTATATACAACAAGTGGCAGTAGGTATTATTTCAAGTTTTTGTTCATGGAGCCATGTTCCTTGTTAGGTGTGTTGCATGGGGGTTAAGCTGAGACAAATCATATGCATTTGAATTAAACATAGAAATTAAATCATAATAATTGCAATAAAGTTATGCCGAAGCTATCACCAGCATAAATCTTGGGGTTTTATCCTGTCATGTCTACGCTTTTCAACACTAATATTGGGTCTGCTTCTAAAAGCAGTTTGAATCATGTCATTATGTTTTACAGTTCCTATTGACATTTGCTCTTCACTTTTACTATTGGGTTGTTAGCTCTGGTATTTGCATGAACCCCTGTATCACAAATTGAGCGCGCAAATTAGTACAGTAAAACGGGTATGTACATATATTTCCTTCCCTATTTTGCAAACACGTATTGCATGAAAGAGAGTTGGTTCATTTCACTCATTAACCTGAAAACATATATAGTTTTCATATTAACATCCACTTGGTTTGATTGGCCATACTACTATACGAAGCTGTTTTAGTAATGCTGCCCTCTGTCTTCTTGCATCCTTGATTACGGGAAATATGAATTTGGTATTTACCGACATTGCCGTGTGTGATTTCTAGATGCTGAGGCAATACACGTGTATGTATATATACATGCACGTGTATGTGCAAGCGCCCAGGATCGCGTATGCTATTGTTATATTCGGTTTGGACGTTAAGGCGGTGCACACGTGTATATATACACGTGTGCACTTGCAAATGCCGACACCGTTCGTCCCTGGAATTAGATAGAACTGATATGAACAGATACCACAATCGCTTATTATATATATGACATCGCTGTTAGAACTAACTATTATATTCAGTTTATATTGAAGTTAATTTACTTGAACTATGATTTAATCCTGACTGGAGTGTTTTATGTTTTGCATGAACACTCGGGTCAGACCTGAGTGTTACAGATTTTAAAGACCACAGCTTATGATCTGAAGATTTGCGAAGATGGAGATTTCAGAGACGGCGCACTCTGAGGTTTTAACCAGTAAATATTTCTTGTATTCAAGTTGTTTTAAAATTTTCGCTGTATAGAAAATCTTTGTATCAAAATTCTGATTAAATATAAAAATTTATTCCGTTGTTGAAATCTTGTGTTATTAACTTATCCTGTGTTTTCTGTGACGATTCTGTATTTTAAACTCTGTAAGCTAAATAATGGTCCGTCAATTTTGGATGTTTTAAGTTGGTAAATCATCGATTTAAAGCAGTCAAAAATGCGGGACGTTACAGTGGTATCAGAGCTTTGGTTTATTCACAGCTTAGCTTATCGGGTTTAAAATGAGAAGAAGCGACACTAGAAAAATAGAATTTTGAAAATAAAAAGGTTTTGAAAAAGAAATTTTGGAAAGTGTAAACATAAATTTTGAAAATAAATTTTAAAGTAAATTTTGAAAAAAAAAACAAAAACAATTATTTTGAAAGTATTATGTATTTTGAAACAAGTATTTCGAAATTATTACAGTGGAAAGAAAAAATTTGAGATTTCAATTTTTCGGAATCCCTAGTCTTCGGATCCAGGCTTGCGAGACCTGATCTTCGATAAGTCCCCCTTATGTTCATATTTTGAGTCCGTTATCGAATGTTATCAAAAGAAGATAAGTATAAGAAAATCAACGAATCAACTTCCGCAATTGTGTATTCTAGAAATCAAGATAATTGAAATTGATTGGTAATAAGGATACCGTCGGAAATTTAAATGAAAAGCAGAAGTTTGATATCATTTCAAAAATGAAACGATGAATTTTATTTTGATATTCGAAATAAAAGTTAATGAAAATAAAAATCGAAGGAGATATATTGGAATACGAATGTTAAATTTGATTAATTTGTTCAGAACGTGACAAGATAAATTATAATTGGTTTCAAACTAATATTGTATGATCGAATATATGAATTCGACAATAAGTTATAAACTGGCTAATTAATTAACAAGAGGTGAAGTGTAAACGAGAGTTGTGAATAAAGCGAACCATGAAGGAAGATTTTAGAGAGATTTGAATCTATGGAATCAAAGTTAATTTGATGTGACGAGTTCAGATTTCGAAAAGGGAATAATATTTACTTTTTAGAAGTAAATAACATATGAAAGCAAAAATACGCAAATAAATTTAGGATGACGGAAATAAAGAAGACCAGTACGGTGTGGTTGTTCCGAAGTTCAGAATATAAGTCAAATGAGATTTTTTCAAAGTTCGGAAAATATTATGGGATAAGAGATTTTTCATAAAGGAGTTATTTATTAGAGACAATTATGTCGAACTTATAGGCAAGTACCATTTACTTTTCGTTTTTAATTTAATATATAATTTATTATTGATAAATTATCTGTATATTCAGATTAAAGAATAAATTATATTATAAAGTTGAATATATCAAGGGTGTGAATTATTGTCATACTCAACGATTATTGAAAAGGAAATAAATTCTTAAATTAAAATTAGAAATTTCGAGAACAAATGTTTTGAAGTGATGAATTCATTTGTTTTGAAGTTAATAATGTTGTTCAGTTAAGGTCTGAGAGGTAAATATACCCCAACTTGATTGGCTTCGTTGTTAACTAGGAAACGGTTAAGGTTCAATAGTCGAAGTGGTTAAATGGAGTAAGAAATGTGTGTTAGCGGTTAAGTGAAAATAGCGGTGTATCTTTAATATCTGTTATAGTCCAAATAAAGAAATTAGAAATAGAGTTAAGAAGATTAGAAACTGACTGGAGATTAGTTGAGTCAATGACTTTCTGAATGTTGATCTGATGTTGGTTCCAGCCTTTGGGATTGATACTTAGGGAGTTGTTCGCTTGCTAATTTACGGTCGAAGGATGTGAATGTGAAGGAGTGATAATGTGTGAAGGAAAAATTTGTGATAAAAAGGAAATTTCTGGAATTTTGGGAGAGTAAAGATGTGAAGTGATGAACTTAATGTTTGGAAAATTGAAAGGAAATTGGTTTGTAAATCCGAGTTTGAAAGATACTAAATATCAAAATTCAATAAGAGATCAAAACTAAGATTCTGAAATTAGAATGAACTTTGAGAATATTCGATTTTGGATGTGGGATATAGAAGTTTCAAAACTTATATGGAAGGATATATATGAGAACATAGCGAATTCAGAGACAATTAATTGGAAGATAAATTAATTGAGATGAAATCTTATATAACAAAATTTATATAAGAATGAGATGTTTGGAAGTATGTTTTGAAAAGAAAACCGTAAGTATGATTTACGAGGAGTATGAAATACTATAGTATTATATGTTTTCAAAGCAAATTAAGGGAAGTACCATCCTTCTCCTTTGAATTTCGATCTTAATTGAGATGTGTTGCTGGTGGTAGTAGGTTGTCCAGACATAAAACTCGAGTTGTCATTGTTCCTAGAAGAACACGACCATGTAGCGAAATTCGCAGGGCTACAGATGGCCTACGGCGGACGGATGTTTCTTGGGGGAACCAAGCGTAACCATTGTGTCTGCTGCGATCTACAGTCATGACAATGGCGTAATTTACAAAGCTGTGAAAGCTTACGGGTATGGATGCTTCCTGAGGGAATCAGGCATAACCATTGTTTACCTGCGGTCTACGTGGCATATCTACAAGTGAAAGAGACGTAACCATTAGAGTTACTAAAGGTAGAATGGAGCCATGCGATGTTGTGATATCTTAGTGATGTAGTGCCACCTGTTTGATTGCAGCACTGTGTCTTCGTGACTTGATTGGTCTTCGTGACCTGATTTGTCTTTATGACTTGATTTGTCCTACTGACTTGAAGTATCTTCATAATTCCAAGATTGTTTTGTGACTCTGAGATAGAGCAATTAATGCTCAATGACCTCAATTTTCTCTTTTGATTCGTAAATATTTTTCGTTGATCTGTCCATGACGAAATTCATAGGGAAGTGATTTCTTACGGATACAGATGTTTTCTGGGGGATCCAGATGAAACCGTTGTGTATCTACGATTCATGAACAATCAACATATCAATATCACATTGGTACTTTCCGTATCTGTTTTCAAAGGAAATTTTTGAAATATTTTCACTGGGAGTTGAAGAAAGGATACTTAGTACTTGGAGATTTTAGTCGTGCGCCAGGCCAGCGTGTGCTTAACATATGTAAGAATGACAATAGACTTGTCAAACTTCGAGTTATTAATATTTTTAAATAAATAATTTGAACTTTAAATTATACCTAATTTAATAAGTTAAGAAAGAGAATTTCAGGGTGTTTTAAATTCCGTAGCTTTGAAATAATAAAACAAATATTTTCTGTATGAATTCCGTGTTATGAAGAAGATTTCGAATTTTGAAAATTTTCAAATTGACAATTTGTAACTGGAATAGGAGATGTTATTTACACTCTTCAATGAGTGTTGGAAAATTTTAAATGGATTTAATATGAGGAGACTGAGTGTACTTGGATTGAGTACAACGATGGATAAGTGAATAGTGACGAATGAGTTTTATAAAGAAATCGATAATAATTTGAGATGCATAAATCCAATATATACAGAAATCGAAATTTAAACGAGATTAGTTTTGAAAAGAATTATATGGTTTGAATCTTGTAGAATATTACATAGAAGAAAAAATTGGGAGATATCTCGAGAAAACTTGAGATAGAAAACGAGTTCAAGAAAATTGATTGGAATTTAAAGAACATGGAAATAAATAAAATCGTATTGATTAAAAAAAAATGATCCCGACTATAAGGAAGGAAAAATTGATTTTTCCGAGTTGATTGAGTATGAAGGATAAACAAAGAGGATCAATAGCTTAGATGTCGATATTTAAACAAGTTGATGGAAATTTTCGCACGAATATGAAAATTTGAAGCATACATTAGTATAACTCTAACGATCTTTCCTTTTCGAGGACAAAAAGTTTTAAAGGGGGAAGATTGTAACATCCCAGAAATTTCGAGAACTGGAAATGAGAATAAATTAAGATTTAACGATTAATATCAATTTTATATTGGATACTGGGTTAGGAATTTAAAAATCAAATATATCATTTTGAGTGTGAATTGAATTCGATATATTTTTCGAAATGGTTGGTTGAGAATCGAATATTTTGTATGGAATATATTTGAATACAAATTGATCATGTGATTTAATTAGATTTTGAAAATCGACGGGAAAATATAAATAGTTAAAATATAAAAAAATAAAATAACATGGCGGTAAAAGATAAAAAGGAACCGTAAAGTATAAATTAATTTAATAAGGGGTTCCTTCGTGCACACACTATCTAATGCCGTGCTCCCCACTTTTTCTTGGATGCCACGGTTCCTTCTTTATAAATTGAAACCCTCTTTCCCCATTTCTTTCACCAAAAATCATTCTTTCTTCCCAGGTAAAAATCGAAGTTTTTTCCCTTTTAATGGCCTCCGCAACAATTAAAAAAAACTTCTCCAATCTCTTCAGCCAGGAAAAAGCATTCCTTCCCCTTTTAATAAAATGGCCGAAGCCAATTTCGCTTTTCCCCAAATCATTCCCTCCATCTACCTAAATCAAAACCAATCGCTTCTTTTCCGTACCAATGGCCACCGAACCAAGATCGGTTCTTTCCTCCTTCGCTCCACCCTAATTTCCTCTGTCAAGCACCTCCGGCGAAGGTTTGCGTCTCATTGTTATCGCATAAGCATCACCCTTCCGCCTTTCAATCAAATCGCACCTTCGGAAGCTTCAAGCCCGTCGCCAAATTTTGAAGCCTACCTCGTCATCGCAAGACATCCAAAGCCCAGAGTTGTTTCTGTTCTGGCAGCTCTTCCCTGAAATCCATCGCCTGAACCCTTTTATTCGCGCCGTCTAAGGCGAGTTATTAGCTCACGATTCATCTTATTTCAAGTGTTTAATCCCAATTTAAACTAGAATATGATAGTTGATGTTTGGGGTGTTTTGATTGGTTGACTTATGGCTGATTGTTGGATGTGTGAAGCCTGGCTTTGCTTAGTACTTTTGTTGGAATTCTTGGTTACATTGGTCTAGAATACTATCACAAAATCTTCTAATCTAAAGAAGCTTATATGTTAGTCCTAGTATATTTTCAGTTTTCGACAAATATAAATGCAAAAGACGAAACCCCAAGAATTTTGGACTGTACCATTATATAGAAAATCAATCAAGGAATCAAATGAGCAAGATACAAATATATGTTTCATTTAAGGTTTCTGAAAACTGCATTCAATTTATATAGACAGTCAAGTTTGAATATATGAGCTAAAATTTAATTAAATGTTTACATCTGTATAGAGTCACATGTATATGTGGTTGTATGCCATACTTACATTGATTGGTGTTCGGCCTTGTCATTGTATCATGTCCACACATATACCATATGAAGCATATTGTGTTCATACCTATTTACCTTATTGTATGGATAGCTTAAGCTATCTGGATAAATTCCTTATTTTCTATACTTACACTGTTATACTATTGTTACAACCTTAAGCCAGATATGTATAGTATTGCCAACTCGGCAATATAGACCTTCGGCCAATTACATTTGATCCTTGACTGTTCATACACTTGAATAGTTTAATGGCACTCTTATACTTTCATGTGTGATTATTTAGTTGGAAGACGAACTGAAGTATCCTTATAAAATCAACTATCTGCTCTGTGTGGAAATCACCTGTGCCTTGTGTGAAACCTTGAGTGTCTACATAGATTTACCTTATATGCATTATTATTCCGCAGACCATCTCATGATGTCACCGGAATAAATTTAATGCATTAATTTAAGAACTGATAATAGTCAAAAAGTCTACACTAGGTATGCACGTTTGAGAATATTATTTCATAAAGCCATAAAGTCTATGAGAGTTACTAAACTGGAAACATATTTCGACACATGTGTGAGTGACAGGGAAGTATACTTGAATGCAAACTTTGTTTTCGGTCTTGCAAGTAATTTCCACAACATGAATTTCTTACTGTTTGGTACATAACCTATTTTTCTTTTATAAATGTATATCATGGCTCTAAAAATGGTTTTATGCTGAGTATATAAAAATAAGCTGAGGTCAAATGCTTGTTGATATACATGTAAGAACGGATACTATATCCCCACCTTCCTTGCTGTTTTACTATCTAGCGGTTATGCGTACCATTCACATATATATGTTTAGTTGGAAAAAATGATGCCCTCATCTGTTGTTATAAAGGGCATAAAGATGGACTTCATAACCACCTGTCACTTGTTGCCCAGTCCATTCTACACACCTGTTCGCAAAAATGACTTGTCTTGTTTTATGAAACCCGTCCTTATGATCAAACAATGTAAATATAGCACAATTTATTTGCTTCATTTTAAGTTACCTGTTGATGAAAAAAAGAAAGAAAAGAAAGGAAAAACAAAGGGAAGCGTCTATGTTGTTCATAAATCTGAAATCACTTATATGTGGTTCACATATACTTTGCCTGAGAATTGTCTCTCCATGTTGGTTTATAAAATCTGAAACCATATATATGGCTCACATGTACACATTTTCCGCAACTTTGTGGATTTGATTATGAAGTTTTCCATATAGCTTTTCAAATGGTTTACATGTACCTGCTATGAAAGTCTAAGAAACATGTGATAATTTAAGTCATGCCTTTATACTGTCTACACCCTTGTGTAACATTGTGTGTGATTGACCAACTTGCTAAGTACTGTCTTTTCCAGTAAATAAACCATCATGGGTATTGTGTGTTCATATAATTTAGGTAGGTAACCTGTTTGGATGAATTGTATATTTGAATCAATTCTTGTATAAATCTGTTTTGTTCATGATGAAATTATTTTATTTTTGATCTACATACAACAAATGGTAGTAGGTATTATTTCAAGTTTTTGTTCATGGCGCCATGTTCCTTGTTAAGTGTGTTGCATGGGGGTAAGCTGAGACAAATCGTATGCATTTGAATTAAACATAGAAATTAAATCATAATAATTGCAATAAAGTTATGCCGAAGCTATCACCAGCATAAATCTTGGGGTTTTTTCCTGCCCTATCTACGCTTTTCAACACTAATATTAGGTCTGCTTCTAAAAGCAGTTTGAATCATGTCATTATGTTTTACAGTTCCTATTGACATTTGCTCTTCACTTTTACTATTGGGTTGTTTGCTTTGGTATTTGCATGAACCCCTGTATCACAAATTGAGCGCGCATATTAGTATAGTAAAACGGGTATGTATATATTTCCTTCTCTATTTTGCAAACACGTATTGCGTGAAAAAGAGTTGGCTCATTTCACTCATTAACCAGAAAACATATATATTTTTCATATTAATATCCACTTGGTTTGATTGGTCATACTACTATATGAAACTGTTTTAGTTATGTTGCCTTCTGTCTTCTTGCATCCTTGATCACGGGAAATTTGAATTTGGTATTTACCGACATTGCCGTGTGTGATTTCTAGGATGCTGAGGCAATACACGTGTGTGTATATATACATGCACGTGTATGTACAAGCGCCCAGGATCGCGTATGCTATTGTTATATTCGGTTCGGACGTTGAGGTGGTGCACACATGTATATGTGCACTCGTAAACGCCGACACAGTTCGTCCCTGGAATTAGATAGAACTAATATGAACAGATAACACAACTGCTGTAACAACCCGGAAAATACGAGCCAATTTAAAATTTTTAAATTGGTCATTTCAAAGGAATTTGAACAATTGAAATAGAATATTTCAATAAAATAGTGAATTAGAAATAGTGAGTCAGTTTGAAAATTTGAATTCAAACTTTGACTGACTGTGCAGGGTGGAAAATATAACGGATTTTAGTGAAACCAAAAATATTTAAATCTGTTTATCAATACCTTTCTAACGAATCTGAAAAATCGAAGTTTCATAGCGGGATTCAAAAGTTATGGCCGAATGAATTTTCAGAAAGGTCGCTATATAGAATATATAGCCCTGGAAAATTGATATTTTGCAAACGACCTCGGAATTCGACGAAACCACTTTTTTTGGGTCCGGGATGTCAAACTATTGCTAGGTTTCAACTTTCATAATTTTTGAAGCTAGTATGTGAGCGTGGAAAAAGAAAATGTTTTTGGTCAATTTCTGTTAAATTGGATCGACCAGAAAATGGCCATTTTTCAAACGATCTCAGAATTCGACGAAACAAGTTTTGTTGGGACCGTAGCGTCAAAACATAGCTAGATTTATTTTTCTGGAATTTTTCGAATCAGTTTGTGGCCCTGGCAAATTGAAATGTACGTTCAAAGTTAAAAATTAAATGTTTTATACTTTAATTTGAAGAATAACTGACTGTAACAGTCAAACTGGCAAACGAAACATATCCCATTGTGTCCGGGATGGGGGTAATTAGCTAGGGACGACAGTCGTTGGGTTTGAATTGGTGTCCGTGTGGAGAAACACTATTTAAAAATTTAATAAAGTCCTTGGTCAATCAGAATTTTTCTTTCATTATTTTTAAAAATAAAAAAACCCCAGAAACCCTCGATTTCTCTCTCCCACCGACGATCCACGTTTTCGATCCTTCCCTGGCCAATCGCCGCCGCCACGGCCATCTCCAGCCTCCGCCACCACCAGCAGTCGACGCGCCTCCCTCCCCTCTTCAAATCCGACCCTACCACGACCCCTATCGCCACCTCCATCGCCAGAATCATCGACCCAAACCCCGCTACTTCCCAACGCCGCCCCGATCGCCAGAGACCACCGAACCACCTCCGACCACCACCGGTCGACTCCCCTTTCCTCCCTCTTCCACGCTGTACCCTCTGATCATCCTATCGTGCCTCGGTTCTCGCGAAAACTGCAACCCTAGTTTTGAACCATCGTGAAAGGTGAGTCCTTTTTGATGTTTGAACTTTGAAAAATCATATCTTTATGGTGTGTTGACGAAATTCGATGAAACTGGAAACATCGGGACCGCAAGGAAGCTCTCTACCACATAGAAGAGACCGCAGATTTTTCTGAGTCATCTACGATTTTTAGCACTCCGAAAACCAATGTGAGAAATCTAAATTAAATGAATTTGAATGGAAAATGTCGTGTATAAATTATATAAGCGAAATATAAATTACACACGTGTTGTATACCTCATGTACGTGCGTTGTGTAAGCTATATAAGCGAAGTATGAATTATACATGCATGGTATAATTGATATATGTGTTGAAATGCAAGTGAAATATAGAAATTTTATATATATATATATATATATATATATATATGCTCCCCTCGTCCACAAACCATGGACGATATTTATTGTTGTGAATTGGTGTGAATTATTGGATGAAAAATGCGAATGGTTGAATAATTGTTTGTGGTTGATATTGATTGGTTATGGTTGAAAAATACCCATTGGTGATTGAAATGAATTGGAAATAATTTTGGAAATAAAAATAAAACATGCCGCCTGCGTGCGAATTAGATGCATGAATCCCCATTGTCAAAAACCGCGAGGTTTTAAGGTAGAGCGAGGAGCTGTACTAGGGACGGTGCCGGTTTTAACTACCCTGCCGTTATGCTGCCGAAATTTTGAATAATATTCATATGGTAGAATTATTTTCATATGTTGAAATTATCTTCATGCGTTGAAATTAAAGTCATGTGTTGAAACTATATCCATGTGTGGAAATGCTCATGTGTTGAGAAGTGATGTGTGAAAATTAAATTCATGTGTGAATGAATAAAGTGTTTAAACAATAAAAAACACATTTTTATAATATATATGAAGTATGTAAAATATTCGCCTTATATATAAATAGTTTCAACAATAAAAATTTCATCTTTCTTATATGAACAACATATATAAATTATCCATGTGTGGAGATGCTCATGTGTTGAGAAATGTGTGTATTGGAAAAGTTCATGTGTTGAATAAAAGATCGAACAATAAAAACTATATTTTTGTTGAAATTATGAAGTGTTAAAAACATTCATTTGTTGAACAAATATTTTAAATGATAAAAATATCATTTTTATCATATATGTGATATGCTAAAGATATGCGAGCGTTGAAATAAATATTTGTGAAAGAAATATTATTTTTAACATGCATAGGAACTAAATAAAATAGTCATGTGCTGAAATATATTTTAGTTCGCCAAAATTATCATCTTTGAAATGTGAAGTGTTAAAAATGACCACTTGTTCAAATAAATATGCATGAGTTGAAATATCCATTAATTAGCTAATGATATGATTTTTGCCTATGGATGCAACACTAGAATGAATGGTGTTTTAAACCAAAGTGAATTAAATATGAAATTAAATGGAAAATGATAAGTGATAAGAATTGCTTATATGTACATGCATATTTATTGAACAGGTTATAACAAAGAGGCTAGAGAAGATGAATAAAATTTTGTGCCCGACAAATAGGTACACGTTTACTGTTTTGTTTGGGTGATGATTTTATGAGCCTGTTGGCTAGCCGCTTGGCTTTTTCTTTTTCTTTTTGAGAAGAGACGCCCGTGTGGCTATTTGGGAATTTTCCCAGCCCCTCCCGTACAAAGGAGGTTATGGCGAAATTTTCCAAAATATAAAGGCGTTAGTGAAATATTTGAAGTGAAAACGATATAGGAATTTTTGAATGAACTATATTTATATAAATATAAATAAAATTTAAACGAATCGTGGCCGTGCAGTTCGCGTTTTGAAACCGTGATTTCAAACGAGTAGTGCGGGAAATCCGACCATTGGATTTTCCCGAAACAACAACCGTTGGGTTCGCCTTGGAAATATCTTTCCAACGGCACCAACTTTGTAAAGATCCGACGGTTGGATTGTATGGAATGTTTAATTCAAATCTGAAGAAAAACAGCGCCAGAAACGATTATATTTATATATATATAAATATATATAAATATAATTAAATTAAATCGAATAATGACGCTGCAGTTCGTAATTTGAAATCGTAACTTCAAACGACTAGTGTGGAAAATCCGACCATCGGATTTTCCCGAAACTGAAACCGTTGGATTTGTTTTGAAATGATCTTTCTAATGATATAAAATTTGTGAAGATCCAATGGTTAGATTTTCAGATATGTGTGAAACAAATTTAGTGGAAAACAGCGCCAGTGCCTCGGCATGACCTGAAACGTCGTTTAATTAAATATGGCCGTTTTAAATAAAAAAAATGGCGATATATCGTTATAGAATACTATAGACGATATAGAGTGGAAATAAACCAATTTTGTTGTGTTTCCTTGATATGTGATGGTTGAATGTATTTAACATGAAAATTATAACTAAAGAACTGAAATGTGAATGTTGAATAGTCTAACCATGTGATAAATTGATTTGAAAATCTAAATATACGTGGGTTATTTGAAAAGGCCGAGTTCATTCTCATTTCGAATAATCGATCGACGTTGAGAAGTCGAAGAGTCGAAGACGGTTGAAGACCGACGATCTTCACATTGGATGGATGGGCACTACTGATGCTCGTGATCGGAGTTGCTACCTTAAAGGAGCTGAAGTAGTAGCCGTCCAGACATACTGTTGATTGTACGGATATACGAGGAAATTGGTGCCTCCGGTTTCGTTCAAACCCAGAACGAACTTGTAAATGGACTGTGTGTCTGACATTGGATTTTGTTCTGTGATGATTGATCTCTGTTAAATATATATCTGTTTGGCGGCGGAGAATTTATTCTCTTGCTTAACGCCCTTCTCTGAGACGTACGAGCTCAGAGGTTATGTATTGATAGAAACCAGTCGCATGGAGTGGATTGCCTGTGTGGCACGCCTAAGTGGCATATGATCAAGGCTTCTGTTGCAAAGCAAAGTCTTGTGGTTGATGATCAAAGCATGGTCTGTGTGACGTAGCTTTGTGTATAACATGAATTCGCGAGCCTCACACCTCGGTATGAGTCAAAAACGGGATAGTGACTGCAGGGAGAGCATGGCGTTTTTTTCTAGCTAAGGTGGTGTCAGTGACCTACCAGCCCTGACATTATATATATTTTTCACCTGTGTGGTTGTTGGAATACGAGGCACCTCGATTATAGGTCTGTAAGGACCGGGAAACGTGTGTTCAGGAATAACTAATCCTCAAAAGTAAGAGAGGACCGGCCCTGAAGATCCTAGGATCATAGTGGGGTCCTGAGACATTTGCTAGAGTGTCTCGAATCGGAGAGGAGCTTGACCCTTGCCTCGACTCATGAAGGAATCCAATTTCCAATACGAAATATGCGGATGTGATTGTATTACTAGTATGACGACATAGTAGATGGTAGCTATGCCGCCTAGGATTGATATTTATGATTGAAATCGCTTTTGAAACATATATGCACTAGTAATAATATCAAACACTTTTGTTTTATACGTATGAAGCATTTTTGGCCATTATAAGGTAAAACTCTATCCTCCGTCTTGCGTTGCATTGTGTGATGGGACCTGAGTCTTATAATGGCTTCATTTTATAAAAAGCATTGCGATGATTTAATCATTTACTTTATTTCATGCACTAGCACTCATTGGAGTAAACCCGTTCCACGAAAGTGGCATGGTCCTTTGATTTGCCTTATTATTGTTGTTAATAAGTTAAGTAGATTTCTCATACCAGTCCCATGACTGACTCGTAGTTTGTTTCACCTTGCAAACTCGGGTGCCTTCATTTTCACACGGGCAGCCTAGTTACAGGTATCTAGTGCGCTTTTGGCTCATGGCGAGGCTTGACTACACCGTGCTGACTTTGACTCTTTCCGCCATTATAGTATATGTATTATGATTCCGCCATTGGCGATGTAGACTGATATTTATTTTGTGTGCTCTTTATGTATGATTCCGCCTCGGGCGATGGTGACTGATTATGTATTATTATGCACTAAGTTGTATCCTGCACTGTGCTCTCTGATGTGGTGATACTATATGATTCCGCTGTCATATGTGTGTAAATTATTCTATTTTATGTTTATGCTATTATCTGCGATCTGCTAATGATGATTAATGTGTTATATTCCAATGATTATCCTTAACACCGTGTCACGGGGTTTTGGGATCGTCACAATTGCTTATTATATATATGACATCGATGTTAGAACTAACTACTATATTCAGTTTATATTGAAGTTAATTTACTTGAACTATGATTTAATCCTGACTCGAGTGTTTTATGTTTTGCATGAACACTCGGGTCAGACCTGAGTGTTACAGATTTTAAAGACCACAGCTTAAGATCTGAAGATTTGCGAAGATGGGGATTCCAGAGACGGCGCACTCTGAAGTTTTAACCAGTAAATATTTCTTGTATTCAAGTTGTTTTAAAATTTTCGCTGTATAGAAAATCTTTGTATCAAAATTCTGGTTATATATAAAAATTTATTCCGTTGTTGAAATCTTGTGTTATTAACTTATCCTGTGTTTTCGGTGACGATTCTATATTTTAAACTCTGTAAGCTAAATAACGGTCCGTCAATTTTGGATGTTTTAAGTTGGTAAGTCATCGATTTAAAGCAGTCAAAAAGGCGGGACGTTACAAAACTACTTTGACAAAAATGTATATTTTGTTTCAATTAAACTATTTTGACAAAAATGAATATTTTTGTTTCAATTATACTATTTTGAAAAAAATGAATATTTTGTTTCAACTAAACTACTTTGATAAAAATGAATATTTTTGTTTCAATTAAACTATTTTGACAAAAAAGAATATTTTGTTTCAACTAAACTTTTTGACAAAAATGTATATTTTTGTTTCAATTAAACTATTTTGACAAAAACGAATATTTTAATCCAATAATTATATTTTGATAAAAATGATAATTTTAATTCAATTATTCTAATTTTACAAAAATGATAATTTTTTTTAACTCAATTCTAATTAACAAAAATGTTAATTTTTGATTCAACTAATCTAATTAACAAAAATGATAATTTTTGTTTAACTCAATTCTAATTAATAAAAATGTTAATTTTTGGTTCAACTAATCTAATTAACAAAAATTATAATTTTTGTTTAACTAAATTCTAATTAACAAAAATGTTAATTATTGTTTCAACTATTTTCTTACAACAAAATGTCCTTCTTATTTCAACTATTTTGTTTCAATAAAAATTTCCTTTTTATTTCAACTATTTTTTTTCAACGAAAATGTCAATTTAATCCAATAATTACATTTTGACAAAAAATGATAATTATAATTCAACTATTCTATTTTTGTCAAAAAAGACAATTTTATTTTAACAATTCTAAATTGACAAAATTGACAAACTTAATCCAATAATTCTAATTTGTCACAATGACAATTTTAATCCAACTCTTTTTCTTTTGCAACAAAAATTGGTGTTTTTGTTTTCAACAATTTCATGATCAAATCATGTATCATACAAATAGAATTTATCAGCGTATGGATAATACCACAATCATGATTAAGTAAATTTAATTATATATAAAGAAAAAAGAGTAGAATTTCTCATCTTGATCGGTTTCAGAAATCAATGTTAACGATTATTTAAATAAAATTAAACAGGGGTTTAATTTTTATCAAAAATCATAACCAGCTCCAAATCTGTTCCAGTCAGTCCCATGTTGTAGTGTTTTCTGATACGAGTCCAACGCTTCGAAAATTGTCTGATTTTGATCACGTTTGAATAAAATATGAATTTTTATACATTTGATAACCATAATTAAATAACATAATTAATTAAATAATTTGTTTAACCTAATTATCTCCAAATCTTTCCACGTCTGCTAAACCATTTCCTTTCCATCACGATTTACTCTTCCAAGTCACGGTAAACATCGAACCCATCTTTAATTTGAAACTCCACCGTCGCTCCTCCTACCAGCAATCGTTGCCCGATCTGAAACCCTCCCTCTGACCGTCTTGACGCAAGCCACTGACGTCGAAAACCTCCTACCACTCGTGTCCCTCTAGCCTCCAAGAAATCCGCTCCAACATCACGGTTTAGGGCACGAAATTCCGCCAATCCGCAAACCTCAATCCGATCACCACCGTACACAACCTAGATCTCACCCTCCTCTACCACTTCCGCTTTATAACTTAGGCTTAATTCGTATTATTTTTGGAGAAATTATGGAATTTATTTCGGAGTTTATGGGCCATTGAAGAATATGATGGCGGTTGTCCTGAAATTGGAATTAGGGTTTAGTTAATTTATATTTATAATAAAATATTATTAAATGCTCTAATTTACCAAAAAAACTGTTAACTCCTAATAATTCCAATTCCAGCCCAAAGAACGTTGCCCCTAACCAAATACCCCCATTTCGGACACAATGGGATATGTCACGTCAGCCCATTCGATCATATCAGCTCCTTTTTCTTTAATTTAAAATATAAATCATTTAATTTGATCGTACATTTAAATTCACCGGGGCTACATAAAGACTCCAAAAATTCCCGAAAAATAAATCTAGCTATGTTTTGACGATACGGTCCTAACAAAATTAATTTCATCGAATTTGGAGACCGTTTGAAAAATGGTTTTTTCTGGTCGATCAAATTCTACTGAAATTGACCAAATACGTTTTAATTTACTGCGCTCACATATTAATTCCAAAAATTATGAAAATTGGAAGCTTGCAATAATTTGACATTCTGGATCCAACCAAAGTGGTTTCGTCGAAAACGGAGATTGTTTGCAAAATGGTTATTTATACGGGATATATATTATATTAAATTCTATAGCGACTATTCTGAATTTTAAACTAGGCATAACTTCCCGCTATGAAATATCAATTTTTCAGATTCGTTGGAAAGATATTTTAAAACATATTTAAACATATTTGGTTTTACTGAAATCCTATTTATTTTGAATCATGTACATTCAGTCAAAGTTCAAATTCAAAGTTTTAAACTGCCGTGCTATTTTAACTCCTTATAATTAAAATAAATATATTCATTCTAACTTCGATTTAAATAAATTTTTAATCGTTATTATTTTAAATAAATTATTTTAACTATTCAGAATTCACTAAAAATTGCTAAAATAAAAAATTTTAATTGGTTCCAAAATTTCGGTTTGCTACAATCTCCTCCACTTAAAATCTTTTCGTCTTCGGAAAGGAACGGAGCTGAAAGTTGTTTAACTAACCAACTCAACTTTCATCCTTTTATTGGTTTCAATAATTTTATTAGTTGAACTAATAATCACACAACACAATCATCAATCAATTAGTTGATTAGCTTTTCAAATATATATAATTTTTATATATTCAAAAATCATATTTTCTAAAATTAGATTATATATATAATCACAAACATGTTAGTTATAAACTTGTCACTCCCAACTCATTCTAGGGCATTTCTAACCCCATCTCTAAGGAGTTTTCCCATTCTAGGATACTACTGATCCTATCTCTAATGCGTATTCTTTAATAAGATATTTCTAATCCTACCTCTAATGAGTCTTTTGTTCAGTTCTAACGAGTTGTACCCCAAAGATTTGAGTTAACCAAAGCTCTGATACTGTAACGACCCAAGAATTTCCGGCCCCGAAAATCGACATAAATACATTCACCGTACCTCATGTCGACCTTTCAAACACCGAAAACACTGGAACGTTATTAGAAAGAATTTAGAGGGTGAGATAAGAAAGAAAGAAATATTAGAATAGAAGAAGAAGAAGAAGAAGAAGAAGAAGAACCAACACAACATAGAATCAGAGTCTCACATCGCAGCGGAACAAAATATAATACAGAAATAAATCTTTATTGAGAGCTTTAAAAATACTTACAATATCAGAGTACATCACACACTGGGAAAGTTATAATAACTTGTCCTCAGATACAACACACAGCGGAATAGTAGCTATATAATATCACCCGTCTGGACTCTTCCAGCTCCTCTTCACATCATTCGATAACCTGAACCTATACACCCCGGGCTAACCCGAGCATTTACAAAACACCGGGTCAGTCTGGTGAACCAGAGTGAGAAAAACTCGCACAGTATTAAGGGTATCACACAACTTGATTTTAAAGTCAAAATCTTTTCGAAAGAAAAGGATAATCGTAAGACCAAATCCACACATAAACACAGACGGTTTTTACCTTACGATAACCCAAACCATTTTTGAAATCAATATCTTGTCTGATATTATAATAATGTCTAAATACAAGTAAATAACAATCTAGTGAAACGCTTGCATCACACGCTATACATATATAATACACAATAAAAAACCGCGGGTGCTTATTGGAGATTGGAATCCGACCATGATAAGGTATGGGACCACCCACCGATAGTGTATCTCTAGAGGCGAATACACTGGGTTCAACAAGAACGTCTTGCAACCCGGCCCTCACATGACCGACCACTCATTTCGCTTGAGTGTATCGAATGCATATCACCAACGGTTGGGCTCAAACCACCGTTTCCCGAAAAGGGACAGCATCGAAATAGATTAAAGAAGCAAAAGGAATTTCTCTAGATAGGTGATTATGCACCCTAATGGGAGCGACCCACATAGCCATGCTACCTGCTCGATTTTTGTCATTTCCCAGCTATGAGGCTTGATGTTTGAATTTTCTTTTGGAATATTTGGTCACCATTCACTTTGAATGCCACATCGTCAAATCCGCCAGATATCACTAATTGACGTCCACAAAAATACTCTAGTTGGGAGCAACCCAACTATGGCACGTTTGAAGAAATCAACGTACGTGATCCCTTTGGAAATACTCTGTCAGACATCTGTCCATTCAAGTCATCCAGGAACAGGATGAACCGAATGTACTCTCCTACTGCATCCAATATAGGAATCACCCCATGGATCAGTAGCGAGAAGTCCTTGCAACCCGTAAATTCCAACCACGACAGAACCACCGTTTATCTCTGGCCGCTAAACCGGAGATTAGTAGTGGTTCTTCCGTTTGTGGATATCTACGGTCTTTAATGCTCCATCTCGGTCATCTTCTAATATCTCCACGTATTTGTTGGTCGGAATGGTTTTCGAATATAAATTTGATCCTGGTCTTCCCGTGCCAACAATCGTATTGGACGGATTTGATAATCGGTGATTTAACTATCAAAATAATCAGTGTTTCAATCATGACAATCCACTGGGTTCACTGGTTCAACATTCAGCACCACTTAGCCTTTTAATTAAAACAAATGTAAATTCAAAACTCTTAAATCTTTTGATATTATAAATATAGCTTTCTCACTTCTTACTTAACTTAAAGATTTTCTTTAAACAAATTCATTTTAATACTCCGGAAAATCCTATATCATATTCGGTTGTCTCTATCCACTTACAAAACATTAGCCACATTATTACATTACATAATATTGGAAAATCACTTCAACTTATTACTCGTAAAACGATGTTACTATCATTAACTACTTGAAAACAATAAACAACACTTATTCTGATAAAATAAATCTCAACTTTACGTTTCCTTTCTCACTCTAAAATATAGTTATAACTCCATGCAATCCTCTTATATTCCTTTTTCTCTTTGGAATCATATATATATATATATATATATTTCTAAATTTTCATTTAACGTTGCCTCATTATTTCTTTAATGGAAATAATGAATCATTACTAACCTCTTTTCCCATTTCAACTAATATCACCCTTAGTTAATCCCGATGTCGCCCAAGTTGGGGTATTTTAATTACCTCTCAGACCTTAGTCAACAATGTTCAAAATCTGAAGATAAATATAAGTTGAAATCCCAAAACCCAATATTTCATTCTAATATATATACCAATTCCATTTAACAGTTTACTCAAATTACGGCTTCATAGAACTTCTTACTACTTGAAAATCTTCCTCCTAGATATACCCATTATTTCTTAATTCAATAGTTGCGTACCTTATAAAGCACCACTTTTTAACCTTTAACCTTTTTAAACAATTTCATTTCATAATCCAGATTTGTTTACGAAATCCGATAGCCCATTTCTTTTACTAAATCCAAATTTTCCAATCTCCTTTCCAATCTATTCAACCCTTTCCGCTTTGGAAACCTTATTTCAATTTTCTCCTTTTTACTTAATCTCATTATTAAGTAACGTTAATTTAAAATTAACGTTTTAACACCTCAAACCGCATTTATATAACCCTGGTTTATTATAAACCCTTTTTATCTAAATTTCCCTTTTTCTTAATTCAAATAATGAAGTAACATTTATTTTTTTAAGCTATAATATTAGCTTAAAAATTCTTTTTATAACTTTGTTATAAAACTCAGATTTTAAACAAAACCTGTTCACAAACTCCTTTCGTCATTCAATTGAATTTCCTTTTTACTTAGATTACTTTTTAGATGAATTCCCATTAAAAGTAATTTTTCTAAATTATTATTAATTACAATAATAATTTATTTCAACCATTAACTACATTAGTAGTTAATTTCTTTATTAATTAAAATAAACAGTAAATTCCTTTAAAAAAAATCTTATTATAATCTAAACAATATTCATTAAACTATTTTCTATTCAGAACATACTAATCTAGTAATCAATCCAATTAAATAGTCGATTTAGTCACTCAAAACACGGTTATCTTATTAACCGATTCTAATTCGTTTTCTCTTTAAATTAATTAATAATATAATTATTTAATTTAAATAATTCCATTAAATTTTTTCTCAACAACACAATTATCGAATTTAACCGTTAGGTTAACCTCCTTATTCTCACATTTACAAATCTGATTAATAGCAGATTTGACTTTATAAAATCAATTTACAATTAATTATAAACATAAATATTTATTTCCTTTTTATAAAGTTTTATTCAACATATATATTTCAAAATCTATCTTTAGTTATAAAATAAATTTTATAACTTCAATTCTGTCGATTTACTTGACGGTAAATCGATATAAATAGAACAATTTACTTTTAAGCCATTTACTTGCCGATTATTCAATCAATACTTCCTATTGGTTAAAACCAAACACGGGTTGAATTTCCAATCAATGATCAATACTCAAATCAATTACCCAAACATGACAGTTTATATGATAATATGAAAGTAAATAATATATTTTGAGGAATCCCGTTGGATCCCTCCAACCTGTTCTTCACTGTATACAAATGGTTATTTCAAATCAGATCATTCAACCATTTAACTGATAATAACAACCATTTAATCCAACCACAAGCAATTCAAACAATTCAACCAATTAAACACGTTTATTTTATAAACGCGACCAACAAGGTAAGTTACCTTTATTGGAACCAATCGTTAGAATAACGATTTGGTATTTCACTGAAATTAAACGACGGTTAAATCTCATTAGTTAAATCAGCAAATAAATATATAATTAGCAAACAGTCAACCATTGGAAAGCAGAGCTGTAACGACCCGGGGAAAAAGACGACAATCGGGCCTTTGACAACAATACATAAACCCGTATCGCTTGCCAAAAACCCAAGTATCGAATCCCCAGATTGTCATGAGAAAGAATTTGGAGGGTGAAAATAGAAAGAAAGAAGTATTAGAATAGAAGAAAGAAGAAGAACACATCAGAATCTCACAGCGGAACGAATAAGATATAATATCAAATACCTTTATACAAAGAACTTTGTATACATACCAATCATCAGAGTACAACATATCAGTCACAGCGGAATAATATCTTTATATAACTAACGGTGAAGCCGCCTGCTTCCAGCACCTGAGACTCCAAGCAAACCTAACCTGGAACATACTCGGTCTGACCCGAGCACATTTGATTTAAAACAAAATACACCGGGTCAGTCTGGAATACTATCAGTGATAAATTCACATAACACACACATGTTTAACTTTGGAAAATCCTTTTCGAAACAAAAGGATAATAGTAAGACCAGCCCACACATAAACACGGACGGTTTTTACCTTACTATAACCCAAACCATTTTTGAAATCAATATCTTGGTCTGATATTATCATAATGTCTAAATACAAGTAAATATTAATCTAGAGGAACGCTTGCATCTCACGCTCCCCATATATAATATACAATCAAAACCCCGGGCGCTTATTGGATATTGGATTCCAACTATGACAAGGTATGGGACCACCTTCCGCTCGTGTATCTCTAGAGGCGAATACACTGGGTTCAACAAGAACGTCTTGCAACCCGGCCCACACATGACCGACCACTCATTTCGCTTGAGTGTATCGAATGTATATCACCGACGGTTGGGCTCAAACCACCGTCTCCCGTAAAGGGACAGCATCGAATATAGATTAAAGAAGCAAATGGGATTTCTCTAGATAGGTGATTATACACCCTAATGGGTGCGACCCACATAGCCATGCTGCCTGCCCGATTTTTGTCATTTTCCCGGTTGATGAGGCTTGAGGCTAGGATTCATCTCTTCGAACATCTGGCCATCATTCACTTTGAATGCCACATCGTCAGATCCTCTGGACATCACTAATTGACGTCCACAAAAATACTCTAGTTGATAAGAGAACCGTCGTCCTCCACCACCAACTATCGTACGTTTGAAGAAATCAACGTACGTGATCCCATTGGAAATACTCTGTCAGACACTCGTCCATACAAGTCATTCAGGAACAGGATGAACCGAAGGCACTCTCCTACTGCATCACATATAGGAATCACCCCAAGGATCAGTAGCGAGTAGTCCTTGCAACCCGTGGATTTCAACCACGACAGAATCACAAACCAAATAACTCTGGTTGCAAGCCAGAGAGATTGGACCAGTAGTCCTTCCGCTTATGAAGATCCACGGTCTTCACTTGCTCCGTCTTCAATTGACGTCTTCACGTATTTGTTGGTCAGAATGGTTTTCGAATATAAATTCGATCCCGGTCTTTCCATACCAACACTCGTAATGGTCTGGTTTGATAGTCGGTGTTTTAACTATCAAATAACAAATGTGTCAATGAAAAGTTTTCACTGATTCAGTACTTGGCATGACTTGGCCTGTTCAAATATATATTTGACAAAATCGTTAATAAACGCAAAAGTTCGATTTAACTCTAACTCGACTAACTTGACTAATTTGAATAATTTTATTAACTCCGACTAATGTACTTTGATCGGTTAACTCCAACTTGACTCTAGATCGCAGCGATCACAAATGGTTACACCTGATTCCCTCAGGAAACATCCGACCGCCGTAGGCTATCTGCAGCCCTGCGAATTACGCTAGCAGTCTTACGCAATGGTAACTCTTTATGAAAACTATGTTTGATTACTTCCATTTCAAATACTATATTCGCTTAATTCAAATTGAATAACGAATGTTCAAATGTTTTGAAATCAATGTTCTTATCTATATTCATATTCCCAAAATCTCGCTTTTATTTCAATACTTCACGTATGGGACATCATGCCAATCACAACACTCTTTCACTCGTTTCAAACCAATACCATTCCTTGATAATAACGGAGCCGTTCAAGTTGGGGTATTCTATTTACCTCTCAGACCTTGATCGACAGCGTCCTTATCTCAGAATAATATCAGTTCGTCACTTAACCACTGATATTCAAATCTAGTTTACAATCTTGATTTCAAATCTGGGTTTACAAAACCGTTTCTTTCATTTGAAATCGTTGTTCAATCTTTTTACTTAATTTCCTTAATTAAGTAAATATTCGCTAACACACAACTTTCCACTGAAATCATTATTTCACTTGTAACCTTTTGGGTCAATATAAAATCCCACGTCAAATAATATATTTCCATTTATTGGCATCCTTATACCACACCTTATTTGGATAAAAATCCGTTTTCCACTTCTTCCCCAATAAGACCTTTTACTTGGGTTTTATGCCAAAATTCATTTACCAAGATTTAACACTACCCGATGGTATGCCTTTCCCTTACATTTGATTTTCTGACATTCTCTTTTAGTTATCGTTTTGGTTCAAAACCTTTTCTAAATCTCGCTTGTTCTAAATCATTTATTTCATTTCGTTATCATCTCAATTTCAAATCTGGGTTTATAAACCAGTTTATACATTTGAAATCTTCTTCCAGCATATTCTCGTTACTTAATTTGTTTGCTAAGGAAAAACCTATTTAAATTCCTGCATGAACTCACCAATTTCTTTTACCAAATCTCGCTTGAACTTGAATCATAAATCTCTTTATAACTCTTATCGCCCTTTCGATCGAACTCCATCGTCGATTAATCACTTATAAATTGAATTCCCATTTTATCAACCTTGTTTGAAACTTGGATTTTAAATTCCTTCATACAACTCTTATCACCTTTTTAAATTAATTAAATAACTTAATTAATTTAAAAACACCATTTTATTATTATAAAATACAATTATTCTATTTTACCACTCGTAGGTAATTTTTCCTTTTGGTTTCGCTACTTTGTAACCCATTTACATCATATGATCTTGCTACTCGACTCATTTAAATAACCCTTTTAAAAACTTGAATAAAATATTTATTTATAAATTTCAAGTTTAATTACTTATATGAAATGAATGAAAACTTCAGTCCTGTTATAAAATAAATTTATAACTTTAAAATCCCGTCGTTTCACCGAACGGTCGAACAACGTTAACAGCACGTTTATGGCCATTCACTGCCAAATACGAAATCAACACTGTTGGTTGATTTTAAACACAACACGGGTGGTTATCTGTTCAACCATCACATTCAACAGGTTTTCAACCATATGGGGTTAAATCAGTTCAAATATCAACGATATAAGCAAACAAACAACAGATAAAATATTTGAGGAATCCGGTCGGATCCCTCCAACCTGTTCTGCCCTGCATCACAGCTCGTTAAACATTATATGAAATAAATTTAATAAAATCAATTAATCAAATCTAATTAACTGCATCCAATCAACCATAACAATCAACAACAACCAAGCAACCAATTTAAAGGTAAATTATATTTTAATATGAATTTACCACATCACAGGATTGCAGAAGGTGTGAGAATTAACTCATCATTTGTGTTTTCGGTCGACGGTGCTTGTTATTTCGTATAATTTTAAAACAAGCGTTTCTAAAATTATACGAATTTCCGGTTAGCTCCACACTTCTCCAACTCAGCTCCATCACGTTGCTTCCATTAATATGATTCCATCGACTTTTGTTTTCGGTTGATTCTGTAAACGTATGTAAAAGTTGTATATATAAAAAAAAACGATTATACATATATATATATATAAATTAAAATAAATTAAGTAAATAATTATCTTATCCTAATCCTTGTGATTAAGGCCTTACCAACGTTTTAATCATCCGCTAATACTTCTCCCAATTCATCGAAGTCCAATGCCATTTCTTCCATACAGAACGTCCCTTCTCCTTTCCTTTTTTTCTTCTTTTTATAAGGCCCGAAGCCCATGATGCAACGCACAGCCCACTTTCATTTTGTTTTGCTTCTCTTCTTCCATGAGTATGCTACAGGAAAACATAGAGCCAAATATCATGGCTTTTCACGTTTAGCATCCCTTCCCTCCTACACCCTTCCGCATTGCCACCTTTTATCCCACCCTTCTTTCTACTCCTTTATTTACTTGAAACAGCAAATTCCACTTGATACATGCCATGCAAAACTTCATCTCCCAAGCCTTCCTTTTCTCACGTAAAAGAAAATATGGTCACTCCTGTATGTACAAGTTTCCATCCCTTTTTCCACAAATACCCCCACCTGTACACCATGCGCCTGCCCTCCTTTTGAAGACATTGCTTCCGCCATACACTTCCGCCTACCCCCATCTTCTTCCCATACGTTCTTTCCTTTTTTTTTATTATTAACATAAATTCCCAAAGTCTCCATGCAACCACGTCTTCCCCTTGAACTTCTTCACCTCCTTCATTATTTGGCAACTTCCTGAAGCTCAACAGCATTCACCTCCATCGCTCTCTCTTCTGGTTTGACAGATCCCTTCCTTCCTTTACACAAACCAACACTTAAACACACACCACCAAACCTTATCACCTCGCCGAGCCTCCTCCAAACCCCTCCACGCTTCAACTCTATCCTTCCCTACGCAGCTTTGACGCAACACAAAACATTCACTTACTTCCTAGCCTAAGCACCATCAGTCCACCTCCTATCGAGACCATCCCCCTCCGTTTATCCGACAAACACAGCTCCACCAGCCTTCACGCTGGTCCGCAGCAGCCCCATCAGAGAACCCAACTGCTCACACTTCTCACACAACACTGCGGCCTCCGGCGACGCTGCCAACATCGACCAAACTCCTCCGACTTCATTACCTCACCATTCCCTCTCGAGCCCAGCAAAAACAGACTTTATGATTAAGGAGCAGGTTTCTCTAATGAGAAGAGATGTAAGTTAACTTCAAATGTTAGAAGAGGTGCTGCGTTGTCCTTTTCAAAGCTGAAGGAGAAAGTAAGACAAAACAAATGAAAGGCGTCTTGATTTTTATAGAGGAAAAAGCGTACATGGCAAGGTATTGGGATGTCGCTTTCAACTGGGGAAACTTTGTCGGCAAGGTTACTGAGGTATCGTTTTCATCTATAAATACTTGTCGGCCACATGTTAAAGGCTGAGAAAAATAAACAACAGCAGAAATTTCGCTCCTTGCATTTGCAGATGGGTACATGACTTCCTGGCGGTGTACTTAGATTAAGCTTGAATCACTTTTAGGTGGACGTGTATACTTGGGTAGGCTATATTAGCAACGTACGGTACATTTTTATTGAAAGAAGAGATGTAGGGGAGCCCGGCTGTTTCTAATTGGAAAACATAAGCGTAGCCTGAATAAAATAAAATAAACAAAGATGCCAGCTTAGATTTCACTTTTATCAAAGGATAGAAAAATATCCCAGTCGAAACTTTTGACTTCAAACGCATGTGATGTATCAGGGTTTAGGCAGAGAAATAGTTAAGCCATGTGATCTTATCGGAAGATTTGTCCGCAAGGAAACAACTTGATTGGATAAGAATTTCTCTTCTTCTCATATATTATGAAGCGAAATGTTCTGCACAGTTTTCAGTCAATCGGTCATTTGTAGAGCAAAGAATAGTGTAGGATATAGGTTTTGAAAACAGGCTGAAATATCAGCAGTCGGATGTGAAGTGAAAGCGACAATCGATATTATTATTTTCTTATACTATTTTAATTTTTGGCCAACACCCTTTAAATGAAAGTGATTACCGATTTTAATCGCATTCAGCGTTCGACATTTACGGTTCATACGAACTTTAGACATAACGAAATTTTAAAAACATACAATAACTGAATATAAAATTTGACCTTTAAATTCTAAGTTTAATCGATATTTAATTTATACAAATCATTTCATTTTATTATATTATTAATATAAATAAAATGAATTAATTCAATTATTCAAATTTAAATCATCATTTTAAATAATAAAATAATTAAATAATCACCAGAAAAATACGGGTCGTTACAAGAGCACACAAAATAAAAACCCAATTTATATAAAATATAAATGGGAAACTGAGTGAGTTTAACTCACCTTGATTTGATTCACTGTCAACAGCTCATTTTAATTAAATTAAACAGTCGTTCAATTTAATTAAAAGTTCGGGTTAATTCCAGTCACGTCTGTTTCAATCCAGAATGGTTCCGAAAAATGTAGTACCGTTATCGCATTTCCAGGATGTCATATTCATTGTTACAGTTTCAACTTAGCGATCTCCTTATCGATTCGAGACACTCTAGCAAATGTCTCAGGATCACACCTACGGGCAACCCTTTGATCCTGCAGGGCTGGTCCAAAAATACTTTAGTGGATTGGCAATTCCTGAACACATGCTTCTCGGTCCTATTGAACCTATAAATTGGTCACTATCGACCAATATAACCGAGGCCTCGTAATCTATCATCCACATAAGTAAAATGTCAGGGCTTGCAAAACCCTGATATCACTTCTAGCTAGAAAGAAACGTGTGCGCTCCCTGCGTTCCCTTGTCCTGTTTCTGACTCTTACCGGGGTGTGAGGCTCGCGAAGTAACGTTATACACAAAGCTATGCCTAAACAGGCCGTGCTTTGATCATCAACCACAAGGCTCTGCTTTTCAACAAAAGCCTCGATCATTTGCATCTTGGCATTGACAATTCACGCCATGCGATCAATAACTATCAATACATAACCTCTGAGCTCACATGTCTCAAAGAAGGGTGTTAAGCAAGAGAATAAATTCTCCGCCACCAAGCAGATATATATTTAATAGAAATCAATTCACAAAGAATGAAATTCAATGTCAGACACACATCCATTTACAAGTCCGTTCTGGGTCTGAACGAAACCGGAGACACCTTATTTCTTGTCCCGTACGTCCAATACGAAAGAGAGGTGCTCGCTTATCCGGACAATCAACAAGTACGTCCGGACAACTACCACTTTAACCATTTACTGGGAGCTACCCAATGTCGGGCATTAGTAACCATCCATTCGATGTGAAGATCGTCGGTCTTCAATCACCGTCTTCAATATCTTCGATTTAAATCGTCGTATAATTATTTGAAATGAGATTGAACTCGGTCTTTTCAAATAATTCTCGCATATATATAATTTAAACCATTTCATATTGTTAATATTATTTTATAACGATTTATCGCTATTTTTATAATTTTATTTATATAAAAATAGCTCAATTTAATTTAACGATGCTTCGGGTCAATAGGCGGCCCCGGCGCTGTTCTTATCAAAATTTATTTACACATTTCTTGAAATCTAACCGTTGCATTTTCATAAATTTTATACCGTTCAAAAGATCTTTCCAAAGCGGTCCTAACATTCCAGTTTTAGGAAAATACGGTGGTCGGATCTTTTGGTATAATCGTTTAAAGTTACGATTCTGAAACGCGAACTACCGCGCGTGATTCATTTAATTTTAATTTATATTTATATATAAATATAAATTACTCGACGATTCCACTAACGTGGTTTAACATGCCAAATAAAATCATGTTTCGTTTCCATACCAAATCTATATGTTTATAATGTCAAATAAAATGTATTTTATTTACATGACATTTTGCTAATGACAAATAAAAAGATAATTTTTATTTGTGTTACTTGTATGCAATTTTTATTTTTAACTTTAACAAATAAAAAGAAATATTTTATTTGATATATAGTTTCAATGTATATACAAATTCTATTGTATAATTTGACTGTAAAAATGTTACTTTGATTTGCATATAAATTCTATTGTGTAATTTGACGATAAAATGTATCTTTAATTTGTACGCAAATTCTAATGTATGTTTTGACAATAAAAATGATTCTTTAATTTGCATACAAATTCTAATGTATGTTTTTGCTAATAAAAATGATTCTTTAATTTGCATACAAATTCTAATGTATGTTTTGTTAATAAAAATGATTCTTAAATTTGCATACCAATTCTATTGTATATTTTGACAATAAAAATGATTCTTAAATTTGCATACAAACTCTAATGTATGTTTTGACAATAAAAATGATTCTTAAATTTGCATACCAATTCTAATGTATATTTTGATAATAAAAATGATTCTTAAATTTGCATACAAATTCTATTTCAACAAAATGCATAAAGTGATATATTCATTCTTGTTGACAAATCTATTTCGACGAAATAATTAAAAGTGATAATTCATTTTGTTAACAAATCTAGTTTAACAAAATAAATAAAAAGTGATGATTTAATTTTGTTAACAATTCTAGTTTAATAAAATAAATAAAAAATGATAATTTCATTTTGTTAACAATTCTTGTTTAACAAAATAAATAAAAAGTGATAATTTCATTTTGTTAACAATTCTAGTTTAACAAAATAAATAAAAAGTGATAATTCCATTTTGTTAACAATTCTAGTTTAAAAAAATAAATAAAAAGTGATGATTTCCTTTTGTTAACAATTCTAATTTAACAAAATGAATAAAAAGTGATAATTTTATTTTGTTAACAATCCTAGTTTAACAAAATGAATATAGTGATGGTGGCATTTATGTTGATAATTCTAGTTTGACAAAATTAATATTTTTGCTCAAACACAAATCTATTTAACCAAAAATGTTATTTTTGTTTAACTCAAATCTATTTAAGAAAAATGTAGTTTTTGTTATAACTCAAATCTATTTAAAAAAAAATGTAATTTTTATTTCACTCAAATCTTATTTAACAAAAATGCAAATCTTATTTAACAAAAATGTAACTTTTGTTTCACTCAAATCTTATTTAACAAAAATGTAATTTTTGTTAAACTCAAATCTTATTTAACAAAAATGTAATTTTTGTTGCACTCAAATCTTATTTAACAAAAATGTAATTTTTGTTTAACTCAAATCTTATTTAACAAAAATGTAATTTTTGTTTAACTCAAATCTTATTTAACAAAAATGTAATTTTTTGTTAAACTCAAATCTTATTTAACAAAAAAGTAATTTTTGTTAAACTCAAATCTTATTTAACAAAAATGTAACTTTTTGTTTAACTCAAATCTTATTTAACAAAAATGTAACTTTTTGTTAAACTCAAATCTTATTTAACAAAAATGTAATTTTTGTTTAACTCAAATCTTATTTAACAAAAATGTAACTTTTTGTAAAACTCAAATCTTATTTAAAAAATGTAATTTTTGTCTAACTCAAATCTTATTTAACAAAATGTAACTTTTTGTTAAACTCAAATCTTATTTAACAAAAATGTAACTTTTTGTTAAACTCAAATCTTATTTAACAAAAATGTAATTTTTGTTTCACTCAAATCTTATTTAACAAAGTGTAACTTTTGTTAAACTTAAATCTTAATTAACAAAAATGTAACTTTTGTTTAACTCAAATCTTATTTAACAAAAATGTAATATTTTGTTAAACTCAAATCTTATTTAACAAAAATGTAACTTTTTGTTAAACTCAAATCTTATTTAACAAAAATGTAATTTTTGTTTCACTCAAATCTTATTTAACAAAAATGTAATTTTGTTTAACTCAAATCTTATTTAACAAAAATGTAACATTTTGTTAAACTCAAATCTTATTTAACAAAAATGTAATTTTTGTTTAACTCAAAACTTATTTAACAAAAATGTAATTTTTTGTTTCACTCAAATCTTATTTAACAAAAATGTAACTTTTGTTAAACTCAAATCTTGTTTAACAAAAATGTAACATTTTGGTTAAACTCAAATCTTATTTAACAAAAATGTAACTTTTTGTTAAACTCAAATCTTATTTAACAAAAATGTAACTTTTTGTTAAACTATTTTGACAAAAATGAATATTTTTGTTTTAATTAAACTATTTTGACAAAAATGAATATTTTGTTTCAACTAAACTACTTTGACAAAAATGTATATTTTTGTTTCAATTAAACTATTTTGACAAAAAAGAATATTTTGTTTCAACTAAACTTTTTGCCAAAAATGTATATTTTTGTTTCAATTAAACTATTTTGACAAAAATGAATATTTTAATCCAATAATTATATTTTGATTAAAATAATAATTTTAATCCAGTTATTCTAATTTGACAAAGATGATAATTTTTGTTTAACTCAATTCTAATTAACAAAAATGTTAATTTTTGATTCAACTAATCTAATTAACAAAAATGATATTTTTTGTTTAACTCAATTCTAATTAACAAAAATGTTAATTTTTGATTCAACTAATCTAATTAACAAAAATAATTTTTGTTTAACTAAATTCTAATTAACAAAAATGTTAATTATTGTTTCAACTATTTTCTTACAACAAAATGTCCTTCTTATTTCAACTATTTTGTTTTAATAAAAATGTCCTTTTTATTTCAACTATTTTGTTTCAACAAAAATGTCAATTTAATCCAATAATTACATTTTGACAAAAATGATAATTATAATTCTACTATACTATTTTTGTCAAAAATGACAATTTTATTTTAACAATTATAAATTAAAAAAATTGACAAACTTAATCCAATAATTTTAATTTGTCACAATTACTATTTTAATCCAAATCCTTTTCTTTTGTAACAAAAATTGGTATTTTTGTTTTCAACAATTTCATTCAACACAAAACACCATCAAATCAATGAATCTACATAACAACATCAATTCTAGATCAAATCACGTATCATACAAATATAATTTAACTGCGTATGGATAATACCACAATCATGATTAAGTAATTTTAATTATATATAAAGAAAAAAGAGTAGAATTTCTCACCTTGATCGGTTTCAAAAATCGATGATAACGATTATTTAAATAAAATTAAACACAAGTTTAATTTTTACGAAAAATCATAACCAGCTCCAAATCTGTTCCAGTCAGTCCCATGTTGCAGTGTTTTCTGATACGAGTCTAACGCTTCGAAAATCGTCTGATTCTGATCATGTTTGAAGAAGAAATGAATTTTTATACATTTGATAACCATAATTACATAACATAATTAATTAAATAATTTGTTTAACCTAATTATCTCCAAATCTTTCCACATCTGCTAAACTATTTCCTTTCCATAGCGATTTACTCTTCCAGGTCACGGCAAACATCAAACCCATCTTCAATTTGAAACTCCACCGTCGCTCCTCCTACCAGCGATCGTTGCTCGATCTGAAACCCTCCCTCTGACCGCCTTGACGCATGCCAATGACGCCCAAAACCCCTACCACTCGCGCCCCTCTAACCTCCGAGAAATCCGCTCCAACATCACGGGTTAGGGCACGAAACTCCGCCAATCCGCACACCTAAATCCGATCACCACCGTACACAACCTAGATCTCACCCTCCTCTACCACTTCCGCTTTATAACCTAGGCTTAATTCGTATTATTTTTGGAGAAATTATGGAATTTATTTTGGTGTTTATGGGCCATTGGAGAATATGATGGCGACTGTCCTAAAAATGGAATTAAGGTTTAATTATCTATATTTTTAATAAAATATTATTAAATGCTCTAATTTATAAAAAAAACCGTTAACTGCTGATCACCCTAATTCCAGCCCAAAAAACGTTGTCCCTAGCCAAATACCCCCATTCCGGACACAATGGGCTAGGTCCCGTTAGCCCATTCGATCATTTTAGCCCACTTTTCTTTAATTTAAAATATAAATCATTTAATTATTTAATTTAATCGTACATTTAAATTCACCGGGGCCACGTACGGACTCCAAAAATTCCCAAAAAATAAATCTAGCTATGTTTTAACAATAAGGTCCTAACAAAATTAATTTCGTCGATTTTGGAGACCGTTTGAAAAATGGAATTTTTTTAATCGATCCAATTCAACTGAAATTGACCAAATACGTTTTAATTTACTGCGCTCACATATCAATTTCAAAAATTATGAAAATTGGAATCTTTGAATAATTTGACATTCTGGATCCAACCAAAGTGGTTTCGTCGAAAATGGAGGTCGTTTGCAAAATGACTATTTGTATGGGCTATATATTATATTAAATTCTATAGCGACTACGTTGATTTTTAAACTGGGCATAACTTTTGATTCCCACTATGAAATTTCAATTTTTCAGAATCGTATGAAAGATATTTTTAAACAGATTTAAATATTTTTGGTTTTACTGAAATCCGATTTATTTTGAATATTGTACATTCAGTCAAAGTTGAAATTCAAATTTTCAAACTACCGCGCTATTTCTAACTCCTTATAATTAAAATGAATATATTCGTTCTAAATTCAATTTAAATAAATTTTTAATCGTTATTATTTAAATTTTAACTATTCAAAGTTCACTAAAATTGCTAAAATAATTTTTTTAAATTGGTTCCAAAATTCCGGGTTGTTACAGGTTTTCCGACATGATTTATCGTCGTTTGGTTTTTCAGTTTAGGAATTTCAACTGTAATTTATTCCTTTGTTAAGTGCACACACACACACTCATATAACTGTAGCTATATGTTTAACATCAAATGCAGTAACAAGCAACTGTGGATGCAATTTGTAGATCATCTGAATAATTCGTTCAACAAATATCAAAAAAGAAGATGACAAACCCTACATATAATTGCTGAACTATTCATCTCTGATGATTTAAGGGTTGAGCCGTACTGGTTGTAACCACGGTAGTATTAGGGTATTGCCAAAGACTGTCAATTTAATAGTTAGGAAAAGAGAGCTTGAGTAACTCGATATATTTAGCATCTACATCAAAATTTATCATCTATTATAGCAGTTAAATATATAACCGTAACAAACTATTTTTATGTCATATAAATACATGCCTTTTCTTATATGAACTTAAGTATCGGATTTCTAACCAAGATGGTAAAGGGGAGATGGTACAATGACTATTTTTGATGAAAAATGCAGTGGTAAAATTTTTTAGCTAAAGAATCTTTATACTATGACTTCAAAAATAAATTAGTAGCTGGCATCATTGTATCCTATTGCATTATTATTTTACCAGATATTTTTTTTGTCTACCAATATAGCGTGTGGTTCTCACAATATGAACCCCGAGTTTTACCACATAGTTACTTCATGAAGATCCGATTAGTGAATAAATGTGTGAATTTACGAACTGTGAAGTTACCATGAAGCGAATGAAAGAATGTAAGATTATTAAGAGGTATATGTCAATGTTGTACCGTATACAATAATCTTTGTTTCTTGTTCAACTTCGAAGCTAAAGTGCATGGCCGCCTGTGCACATATACAACCATATATAACTCACCATTGTGAAACATGAAGTGTCAACATCTAGCTGATAAGGAGACAAAGGAATAATAATATGAGTGTAGCAAGATGACAGAGATAAAGGGGTTAAGAATGAGATAGTAGGTAGATTCGACAAGAAAAGAGAAGTATTTCAAACAATTGTTGATCCATGTCATCTAGCATCTTACTATTCAAATAGACAGACACAAATATAACCAAAATAATTGCAGTAATATTTTTGGATAGTGGTAGATATATCTGTTATCACATTTGAGGAAGAAAGTTGTAAGGCTACTACCACAGATCACTCACAAAACCCTCTAGTTGTACCAAAGAATAAACTCAAACACTCTACACAGCAACAAATTATAAGAAGCTGCTTTTATTTTTGTTTCGAAAATAACAAAATATATGTGTGTAGCATTTCTCAAGAAATGATAACTAAAAGGAGAATAAGTTGTTGTGGGTAGACAATGCTTAATCATATAGACAGATATGATGAGTAAACAACAATCAAAACTTTATATAATTTTAATCTATTCTAGCATGCCTGCAAATAAGCTGGTTAGATGATAATACAAATTTACTGAGTCAAAATCATCATTATCCAAATTAGCTTAACCAAAATGTACGTATCATAGAAAAATAAGGCAAAACGACCATGTTGGAGAAAGGAGTTTTGATGACAATGACCTTATTTCAATTATCATTGATTATAAAATATATACTAACATTTTTATCTAGAATATATATATATATATATATATATATATATAAATATACATACACATACATATGCAGGATTTGTATGCAGGAATTAATACTGAAGACTGTACAGTTTAAGAGCTTTTAGAGATTCATAATTCAGAGTAGATTCAAGGCTCATGAGTAAACAAGATTTCAAGAGTTCAAGAATAATATATTTATAGAGTCTAGTTTTTGTAAGACTCCAAATAGCACTCCAGGTTCAAATTCAAATTCAAATTCAAACTCAAATTATGATTTTTTAATTCTATCCTCAATCCTTTCTATTTTTGTTTTTCTTTTTATCCTCAATCTTATCTATTTTGTTTTTCTATTTAACTATATTCTTCTTTGATTTTCAAACTTAAGTTTTATATATATACTTTATTTATATTTTATATAGTTTAAAACCTTATAATTTTATAGATATATTTATATAGTTTAAAAAAAATATTTTCATATGTTTTCTATCATATAATATTGATTTACAACATTAGAATTTTATCCAAGAATTTCCATAATTAATTTTATATCAAAATACTTGAAAAATGCTTTGAAAATAAAATTTACACATGGCTACGTCGACATAGCAAAATATGTATGTCGACATATAACAGCTATTTTTTTCTAAATTTGAAGGGAAGCGACTTTTCACAATTTGACACGCTTCAGAACCGTTGCAACCCTTCATACCCTTTAAAAAGAGGTTAAAACCGAATTTTCTAACATCTCTTCTTCTCCATCTTCATCCTCTTTCATTCTACCATTATTCTTAATCATTTTTATGGTTTTTACACTTATGCTCTGCTGAATTCACTTCTGAATTGATCAAACTTCTTCTCTCTACACTCTCTACTCTCTACTCTCTGAATCAAGTGCTATTGAAGAATTATAGGGCTGTTTTGTAATTGTTTGGGTTGAATAAACCTTGTTGTGAGTCAAAGAGGAGTCGGTTGTGTTCTTATGAGCCATGAAGTCAAGGAAATTGGAGTCGGTGTGTTCTTGTGAGTAGTGAAATCAAGAAAGTAGGAATCGGTGTCTCATTATGAGCCGTGAAATCAAGGAGGGTGTAATTGACTATTGAAAGAGTAATAAAACTCTGCACAACCTAGCGTTGTGTGGGATTAGACGTAGGAGTAATACGAACCAGTATAAAACCCGGTGTGTTCTTTCCTTTTCTGCACTTTTTTTTTGTTTATTTTGCTTTTGTGTTTGAAGCTGTGTCTGTGTTTATGGTGTTTGATTCATCCTATAGTTCTCTCTGGTTTTTAGTTTTGTTTAGATTCTTACAAACACTATTCACCCCCTCTAGTGTTTGCTTTGCCTGAACGATCCATTCCGCAGTCCCTAACAATTGGTATCAGAGCAAGGTCTTTCAAAAAGTTCATAATCTTATTTTTGAAAATATGGTAAAATGGCAAATTTTGAAATCTCTTATAATACTAGTATCAATTCATGCATTGCATCAATGTTTAAAGAGTCTGCATATATTAATGTTAAAGAAGCATATGATCTACTGAAATATTGGTCAATACAGAAAAGGATGAGTTATATGACTTTTGAAAACTCAAAAGTTGAAAAGATGGGTGAAGTGGCTAATGGCAATTCAAATTCTGAAAAGGTGGCTATTGGAAATTCAAATCTTGAACTGGTGTGTTACATAGCTATTGAAAATTCAAATTCTGGAAATCAATTAGTGGAAATGAAAAGGGACAAATGGATACTGGATAGTGGCTTTTCAGACTGGAAATCCAGAACTACTCAATAATCTGAGGTATGAAGATGGTGGATTGGTAAACTTTGGAGATAATTCTAAAGGATACATCATCAAAATCGGCAATGTCGGTAATTCTGAAACTCCTACTATTTCTGATGTTTTATTAGTTAGGAATTTAAAACACAATTTGCTAAGTATAAGTCAACTTTGCGATAAAGGATATAAAATAAAATTTGAAAAGAATAAATGTTTTATAGAAGATAGGAATTCAAAGGTTATATTCGAAGGAGATAGAAAGAAAAATATTTATATATTAAGTATGAAAATTTCCAATGATAATTTATGTCTTAAGGCCAATACAAGTGATCCCTGGATTTGGCATAAGAGATTCGGTCATATAAATTTCAAACATATTTCTAGAATTTCTAAATTAGATTCGGTTAGAGGATTACCCAAAATGAAATTCAATGTTAATAACTTATGTGGTGCTTGTCAATTCGGAAAATTAAAGAAGAGTTCATTTAAATCAAAAGAAGAAATCACTACTTCAAAACCATTAGAGTTAATACACATGGATTTTTGGTCCATCTCAAACTCAATCAATAAATCATAACAGATATATATACACTTGGACTTTGTTTCTTAAAAATAAAAGTGATGCTTTTGATCAATTTAAAACTTTTTCTAAATGGATTCAAAATTTATTATCACTAAATATTAAAATAATACGTAGCGACCATGGTGGAGAATTCGAAAATGAGAATTTTGAAAAGTATTGTAATAAAAAGGGAATAACCCACAAATTTTCAATTCCAAGAACTCCTCAACAAAACGGAGTAGTTAAACGTAAAAATAGAACGATATAAAATGTACAAGAACTATGTTATCCGATAGTAACTTACCAAGGAATTTTTGGACTGAGGCTATAGCAACAGCTTGTTATATTATAAATAGAATTTCAATTAGACCTTTGACTCGTAAAACTCCTTATGAACTTTTGTATAATAAGAAACCAAAAGTATCTTATTTTAAAATATTTGGAAGTAAATGTTTTATACTTAATACAAAGGATAATTTAGACAAATTTGATTCAAAATCAGATAAAAGAATTTTTACTAAATATTTTGAAAAAAGCAAGGCTTATAGAGTTTTTAATACTCGAACCAACACTATAGAAGAAACATTAAATGTATCTTTCGATGAAAATTATAAAAGTATAACTCAAAACGATAAAGACGATTGTGAGGATGAAGTTAATGAAATAAATAATGAAGATAACCAACCAAATAAAAGAATTAGATTACTTAGAGACCATCCCATAGTAAATATTTTAGGGGATATTGAATCCGTTGTTAGAACTCATAATCAACTAAATAATATGAGTAATACTACATTTATATCAACTATAGAACCCACAAATCCAAATGAAGCTTCTTCTGATGATTCATGGATACTTTCTATACAAGAAGAATTGAATCAATTTACTAGGAATGAATTATGGGAACTTGTTCCTAGATCAGAGGATAAAACAATTATAGGAACCAAATGGGTCTATAAAAATAAAATGAATGAACACGGTGAGGTAGTAAGAAATAAGGCACGACTAGTAGCACAAGGATATACTCAAGAAGGAATAAATTATGATGAAACTTTTGCTCCTGTAGCAAGACTAGAAGCTATTAGAATTTCACTAGCCTTTGCAAACTATAATAATTTCAAATTATATCAAATGGATGTTAAAAGTGCATTTCTAATTGGTTTTATCAAAGAAGACATATATGTAGAGAAACCACCCCTATTTGAAGATGAGAAGTTACCCGATCACATATATAGACTAAAGAAAGCGTTATATGGATTAAAACAGGCTCTTAGAGCTTGGTATGATAGATTACGAAATTATTTATTACAATTAAACTGTGAAATAGGAAAATTAGATAATACACTGTTTATTAAGAAAAATAACAAAGATATACAATTAGTACAAATACATGATGACGTAATCTTTGGCTCAACAAATGAAAAAACGAACAAAGAATTTTCAGATATTATGATCAAAGAATCTGAAATGATTCATATGGGAGAATTATCATTCTTTTTAAGTTTACAAATTCGACAACTAAAGAATGGAATATTTATTAATCAAGAAAAATATGCAAGAGATTTAATTAATAAGTACAATCTAACAACAAAAAATGGTAGATCAACTCCTATGGAAACTAATATTGCTTTAAGTAAAGATGATACATCAAAAGACGTTGATCAAAAACTATATAGCGGAATGATAGGATCATTGTTATATATAACTGCCAATAGACCAGATATAATGCATAGTTTATGTCTCTGTGCAAGATATCAATCACAACCTAAGGAGACTCATTTAGCAGCTGTAAAACGTATTCTGAGATATGTAAAGCATGCATCAGATTTTGGATTATTTTATCCCAAAAATGATTCATTCGATCTAGTTTCGTACTGTGACGCTGACTACGCTGGATGTAAATCTGATAGGAAAAGTACTAGTGGAACATGTCATTTCATAGGACATTCCCTTGTATCTTGGTTTACTAAGAAACGAAATACCATATCTTTGTCAACTGAAGCAGAATATATATCTGCTGCTTTGGCATGTTCACAAGTAATTTATATGCAACAAACTTTAAACGATTTTGGTTTAAACATAAGTAAATCACCTATGTACTGTGATAATACAAGTGCTATAAATATATCCAAAAATCCTACTCATCATTCAAGAACTAAACATATTGATGTGCGACATCATTTTCTAAGAGATAATGTAAGTACAGAAAAGATTTCAATTGAATTCACAGAAACAGATAAACAAATAGCTGATATATTAACCAACCTATTAAATGAAGCAACATTCACTAAATTTAGGAGAGAATCAGGTATATGTTCATTAAGTGAATTAGAATAATTAAAGTAATAACATATATACACACACACATATATATATATATAATATAATAAGGAATTAAAATAATAAAATTTGCAACAACACAATGTCGACATGAATATTCTGGTATGTCGACATATAACTGAATTTTTTAAAAATTAATTCCCACCAAAAGTTAGTTATTCCAATTATATAACTCCTTTAATTCGATTTTTCTTCTTCATTCTCATTTTTCTTCTCTGTAAAAACTCTAAATTAAAAATTACAATAGCTTCCACTAATCCAAATACTCAAAAAAACTCCTATTCATACGCTAGACCATCCGAGAGTCCATTTCAACGATCTATGCTCTCTAGAGTGATCAAAATTGAAGAGAAAATGGAGTATTTACTACAAATGGTGGTTGAGATGCAAGTGCTTCAAATTAGAATAAGTCAAGAGCAAAACAAACAAGGAAAAGTGATGAGGAGTCTCTTAAAGTTTATAATGGATAATGAGACTAACCCGATTATCATCAATGATGATAATCAACCAATGAAGTGTAAGAACCAAAAGAAGAACTAGAGGAAGAACCGGATGAGGAATAAAAGATGAAGGAGGAAGAACATTAAGAGGCTCAAACAACGGTTGCGGACGAAGATGATAACGTTGAATGCGTATGTGTAACAACCCGGAAAATCTGAACCAATTTAGAAATTTTATTTTGGCAATTTTAATGAATTTTGAATATTCAAAATGAATTGTTTTAAATAATAACGACGAGAAATTTATTATGAATAGAAATAGAACGTATATATTTATTTGAATCGACGTTAGAATATAAATATTTATTTTTAATTATAAAAGGAATTGAAAATGGCGCGGTAGTTCGAAAATTCGATTCTAAATTTCAAATGAATGTACAGGATTCAAAATAAACCAGATTTTAGCAAAACCAAAAATATTTGAATCTATTTGAGAATATCTTTCCAACGAATCTGAAAAATCAAAATTTCATAGCGGGGATAAAAAGTTATACCCAGTTGAAAATTCAGAATAGTCGCTATGGAAAATATAGCCCTTAAAAATAGTCATTTTGCAAACGACCTCCGTTTTCGACGAAACAACTTTTGTTGGATCCGGGATGTCAAATTATTGCTGGATTCAAATTTACATAATTTTTGAAAGCAATATGTGAGCGTGGCAAAAGAAAACATGTTTTGACAGTTTTAGTCAATTTCGATCGACCAGAAATGGCCATTTTTCAAACGGTCTCAGAATTTGACGAAATTAAATTTGTTAGGACCGTATCGTTAATACGAAGCTAGAAAATATTTTTCGGGAATTTTAGAGGCAGTATGTGGCCCGAGTAAATGGAAATGTACGTTTAAAATTCAATATAATGATTTAAAAGTTAATTTGAACGGAAACTGATTTTAACAAGCGAATTAGGTTATGAAACATATCCCATTGCGTTCGGAATGGGGGTAATTAGCTATGGATGGCAGTCAATGGGCTTGATTTCGGGTTCGAATGAAAAGTCAACCTATTTGGAAATAAATAAATATAATATAAAACCTCTTCCTCCCCCTTATACTCTCTCTCCCCGATATCACAATCGAATTTCAAAATAAAAAAACCTAAAACGTCCGTCACCCCCTAAAGGCTGCGCCGCCACCGCTGGAGGCCAGTCCTCCGCCGTGTCTGTCGTCCAGCACCCCCCGATCTTTCCCTCTCCTCCTCTCTTCCAAACGCAAAGACCAAGACCCAAACCACCAGAAAACCCTCGCGCCGGCCCTCCTAGCCCTTCCACTATCCGACCGTGCCCCTCGCTGAACCCTCCCGCTGCCATCAGCGCCGCAAAGCCCCCTCCTAACGGAGATCGACGTCCAAACAAGAAAAGGTGCATTTTTATTTATTTATCCGATGTTATTTAAATATAAAAACATGGCTTAACTTCAGTTTTAAAAATATAAAATTTGATTTTGTTAAAAGTAGAAAATTTAGTTTTTTTTAGAAAAGATTAAATTTTTAGTTAAATAAAAGTTCGATTTTTATTATATGTACTAGCGAATAAAAATGTGATTTTTATTTGTAAAGTAGTGTAGTAAAATTAGATTTTTATATAGAGTACATAGTGATAAAAATATGATCTTTTATTATACGAATCGCAATAGAAAGATTTGATTTTTAATTTAAAGAAAGATTTGATTTTTATCATGAAGTATCATATATAAAGATTCGACTTTATTGTTGAAATGGCAAAGTAAAAATACAATTTTTAGCTATGTAAAAATTAGATTTTAATATATGATGCAACGCTATAAAAATTTGATTTTTATATACGAAGGAGTGAAATAGAAAAATATGATTTTTATATTATAGAGAATATAAAAAATATGATTTTATTATGAAGAGAAGAATATAAAAATTAGATTTTTATATATGATGTAGCGAAATATAAATTCGATTTTTACATATATGAAGTAACGATAAAAATTCGATTTTTATACATGAGAAGGAATGATTTTTATACTATAAACCTCGTTATCAAAATATGATTTTTATATAGGTAGCGTTGAAATAAAAATGTGATTTTTAATATCAACTGCGTGAACAGAGGGTGACGGAACAGATTGAAATCAAAAAGGAATTCAAACGGTTCAGACTGTTCAGAAATAAAGAATGGCGGAGTGGAGCCTAAAGGTGAGAACTCTCTCACTGAATTTATTTATACAGTTATTTATTATGTAACTGCATATATGAACTGTTTCCCCGTCGTCCACAGACCATGAACGACTTGTTTGTTTGGTTGTGTAGTTGATAGGATTATTGGTTTGAATTTGGTTGTTTGGGTGAAACGAATTGATTAGATTAGTAGGTGTATGGCGCGGGCTATTATTAGACACGGGATAAGGCTAGGCCTTATCCCGTTTCTAGTATCGTGTCGTTCTGCCGCCAAAATTTTCTAAAATATATTAGAACAATAAAAATATCATTTTTTATTGTGTAAATGAACCGAATAAATATTTTATCGTTAAAAATATAATTTTTAACATGTATATGAAAGAGAATAAATATTCATTTACAAATCAAACGATTTGTTTATGTACATTGATTTGACTGATATTGATTGAGACGATAAATTTTAAACATCGCCCAACTGCACAAATAAAATTCATTATTTGTTGATTGAAAACCCCACGCGGGTGTTGGGATGAAATTGGACATACACTAATCCCAATAATTAGTTGTATGTCGATTGATTGATCGACAGGCTGTTATAAGCGTTAAATATTTATATTTAATGATTATACAGTGTAGAATGCATTCTGGATGATGGATTGTTGTTTTCATTGTTGTTATACACATTTGTTGTGTGAAATCCATATAATCAAATTATATGGTAATTGACTGTGTCTGATTCCAGTTCAAAAAGAAGGAATATTTTAAAATAACGATTACTTTAAAATAACGAATATTTTCAAACAATATTCAGAAAAGAATCAAAATATGATTTTGATGTCCGATTTGGGATGGACATGAATATATTTAAAAATATAAATCCGTGTTGATTTGATTAACGCTATTTTGACGTGAACGATATTTATATCAATTTTATTCATTTTTATAATGAATATCGAAAAGGAATTGATTTCAAAATTTAATGTTTTGAAAATACTATCATTTATATATCGATGATATGAAATATTCAATTTTGATTTGAAATTGAATATGAAGTTGAAATCGTTTTGAAAACAAATTCAAAACGATTTATAAAATACGTTTTAAATGGAAATCGACGAAATATATATTATATATATCATATATATAATATGATGGCCTAAACAGAACGCGCCGCACTGCGGCAGTTCGCGAATTTCGACCATTGACTTCGAACGGACATTACGGGAGATCCGACCGTCGGATTCTCCTAAAACTGGAACCATTGGGTTCGTATCGAAAAGAGATTTCTAACGAATATGAGAGATATGAAATCTAACGGTTGGGTTTGGAATATGTCCAAATCAAATTTGGAAAAGGTCGGTGTAAGTGCAGTTCAATTGCCGTTTATGGAAATCGATTGTACGGGCCTTGATAAAATTATTAAAAATAGCAATAATTTGTGTAGAATCATAAGAAATGATTTGGAAAGTATTGGGATGAAAAATTCCATATTTGAAAAGATAAAAATATATTTTTATCGAAATGAACTAGTTTATAACTAGAATTATAAATCCAATATTTTTAAAATAAATAAATTGGATTTGAAATGGTTTTAAAAATAACCAGAATTACCAATATATAAATTGGAAATGGGTTTGAATCGAAATTGTCTTTGGAATATTTTGATGTTGGATTTCGGGATTATACAGATATTGTTATGGAAATTTGAAAGATATATTTATATCGTTATTTCCAATACGATATTTGTTGGTCGTAGAATTTGATATTGAGTATAAGCCGATATATTTTCTATTCAGAGTCTTGTATTTAATATCAAATGGGATTTGGGTTTGTCGTGAATGGTGTCTTCATTAACACTTTTCTTGAACCAAGTTGAGAAAAAGATTAAATCTTTTTGTTTAGATTTAATGAAATGTACCAATTAAATGATATTTAATTGGGATTGAATTGGAATTGATTTTTGGGTTTATCGTGAACGGTGTTTTAAATAACACTCGTTCTTTAACCCGATAATTAATGGAATGTGAATTGGGTTTGTTGTGAACTGTGTTTTAACGACATTCGTTCTTTAACCCGATTTACAGTGAAATGTGATTTGGAATTTATAAATCTTTTATTAAGATTTAAAGGAGATTTTCCAAAGTAAAGTTTTTCAATTTAATAAAATAAATTGGAATGGAATTCGATTCAGTAATAATCGAAGTGAATTTCTGTGGAGGAAGACTGCTAATATATCTGGAATTTAAAAGGCGTTGCCGTTATTCCATTTATATTATTAGTCGGATATGGAAGTTTATATCGATTATATACATATCGATTTGTTTTCCATGAAGATTCCATCGTTAATGGAATGTGATTTTGGGTTGTCGTGAATGGTATCTTTAATAATACTGTTCTTAGACCCAACGGAGTTAAGAAAATCAGAAACTAATTGGAGATTAGTTAAGTTGAATGGTTTCTTGGGTATTGATCTGATGTTGGTTTCGGCCTTCGGGGTTAATACTTAGGGAATTGTTCACTTGCTAATTTACGGTTAAAGGATGATGGAATGGAATGTGATTTTGGGTTTATAGTGAACCGTGTTTTAAATGACATTGGTTCTTTAATCCAGTTGTAGACAGGATATGATTTCCCAAGTTAAACAATCATTAATATTGATTTTGGGAGGATTAAAACCATGTGGAGTTTTAATAAATCTTTAATTAGATTGAAATGATTGAGAATGGAGTATCACCAGTTTTGCTCCAAGCGATAGTTAAATCTTTAATTAGATTTAAACGTGAAATGGTAATTAACTTTACCGATAACACCGTGGTGTTAGATATGAAGTATTACTGGTTTTGCTTCATGGAATGAATAGGTTGGGATTAGGAAATTTAATAAATGATTACTTCGGTAAAGTGCGCTAATCCCGACTAGTTTGGAAAACCTTAATTTGGTTTGGAACGATATCCAAAGGAAGATTAAAGAATAAATTTAAAAGAATTCATCTTTGATAAAATTAATGGGAACCTTTCCCAAAAATAAGAATATTTGAATAAAGGAATATTCTGGATTGGAATAAGGCGTATGTTGTGTTTTTATAACACTTGTTTATTATATATGCGAGTTATTCGGAAACACCGGGTTTATCCCATTCTGAATAATTGATTCGACGATGTGTCGAGGATGAAGACGGTGGTTGAAGACCGGAGGTCTACACATCATTTGGATAATTACTGATGATCTTGATTGGGTTGTACACCCAAGAGGAGGGAATCAGTTGGTGATCGTCCAGACGTACTTGGAGATCAATGGATATGCGAGGAATAATGTTCCTCCGGTTTCATTCAAACCCAGAATGGACTTGTAAATGGATTGTGTGTCTGACATTGGATTTTATTCTGTGTTGATTGATTTCCATTAAATATATATCTGTTTGGCGGCGGAGAATTTATTCTCTTGCTTAACGCCCTTCTCTGAGACGTACGAGCTCAGAGGTTATATATCGATAGATATCAGTCGCATGGCATGAATTGTCGTGTGGCATGCTGAGATGCAAATGATCAAGGCTTCTGTTGAAAAGCAGAGTCTTGTGGTTGATGATCAAAGCCCGGCCTTTGTGGCGTAGCTTTGTGTAGCGTTAATTCGCGAGCCTCACACCCCGGTGTGAACCAGAAACGGGAGAAGGATCCAGGGAGGGCATGCGTTTCCTTCTAGCTAGGAGTGGTATTTTGGGTTTTACACGCCCGAACATTTTACTTATGTGGATGATGGATTGCGAGGCGCCTCAGTTATATCGGTCGATCTGGGACCGATGGAGTCATTTGGCTCATTTACGCCCCATAAGGCGGGGAAATGCAATGTTCAGGGTTTAAGTTTAATCCACATCGGTGGACCGGCCCTGTGACTCCTAAGGCTTGACTGAGTACTTGCCTAAGGCTCGGGTCAGAGAGTCTCGAAGCGGTGAGGACGATCCCTTTCCTTGGTTCACTAATGGAAATCCAAATTCCAATACATGACAATTACGGTTTTGATTGTAGAGCCTAGTATTGGCGACATGATATATGGTACCCATGCCGTCTAGTATTGATACATTTATATTTGAAGCTGTTTTATACACTATGCACTTATAATAGTATCAAATGATTTGTTTTAAAAGCACTAAGCATGTTTGGCTATTATAAGAGAAAACCCTATCTCCCGGCTTGCGTTGCATTGTGTGATAGGACCTGGGTCTTATAATAGCTTCATTTTTCCAAAAAGCATTGCGTTGTTTTGATATATGCACCGTTATTCTTGAGAGGAAACCCGTTCCGTGTTATACGGCGTGGTCCCTTGATATATCTGATTTAAAGTAAAGTTTTAAATAACTGTTTTAGTTCTCACACCAGTCACATGACTGACCTGGAGTTTATTGTTTTAACCTAAACTCTAGGTGCCCCTATTTCCACACGGGAAGCTAGTAGTTTTGGTTTTGTAGATTTATATTCACAGGATCCTGGTTTACAGCTGGAATGATATTCGGAAAGCTCTGCATCCGTATATTCCTTTCAGTTGTGTTTTGTATTATTTTTTCGCTCCATTGTAATTTGTAAATCTCTGATATTTAGTAAATGTGTAATATTTATTCATACCCTGTATATTCTTGTATTCTGATGAAATTGTTGTAATATACAATGAAATGTTCTTCTGTTTGTGTTCTGATTCGTCTTGTCCTCAACTCAGTCCGGTCTTTCCTTTACGGGGAAGTTCGGGTTGTCTCAGGTGGTATCAGAGCTTTGGTTTACAAAGCTCGGAGAATAAGACACATTAGAACCAAACGAAAGAATTCATCAGAGATTGGATTAGTAATATCCAATGAGAATGACTCGTTAGAGATAAGATCAGTAGTATCCTAGAACGAGTGTGAAGAGTGATATTTTGAAAATAAAATTGAAAACAATTTTTGTTTTGGAAATTTAAATCAATTATTCGTATTTGAATATTTTATTTTAAATTGATTTGGACAATCAAGTATATAAAGATTTTACATATACGTCTGATCCACGTATATACGAAGTCTCAAATATACTGGGTAGATATAGAGTCACACTCTAGTCGCCCGGACATGGTCCTGATGATGAAGTATACCATCACCTGTATTTATTTTCAAGTGACAAAAGGGGGATTTATATATATTTCCAATTGACTGGTGTGAGAACCAAAATTAGATAGGGTCTACTGTTGTGATTTGGCATCAAAAATGTGATTTTGACTATATATAAAAATTATGAACTTGAAACGTTAATCAACTAATTGACTGCTGATTGTTGATTGGGTTATGTGATTATTCATTTAAACCAACACATGTAAGAAAAGTAAATATCGGTCAAATTGAACCAAATATTGAACTGTATTGAAAATCGTTTGAAATTGCATACACGTACATGTATATACATTGAATAGGTCATTGCAAGGAGGTTAGAGCAGAGGAATAAAATTGTTTGCCCAACAAATAGGTACATGTTTATAGTATTTCTTGGGGTTTTTGATGATTTTATGAGCCGATTGGCTAGCCGCTTGGCTGTTTCTTTTTCTTTTTGGATTGGAAAGGCATGTATGCCGATTTTGGGATTTTCCCGGTGCTCCCATGCAGGGGAGGTTATGGCCAAGTTTATCAAAAATTTAGGGTGTTAGCCAAATTTTTGAAGAATTTGAAAAGTTCTCAGAAATTGAAAAGTTGAAGAACGTAAGCCATAATGAAAGTTGAGTTGGTTTGTAAAACAACTTTCAACTTCGTTCCTTTTTGGGGATGAAAAGTTTTAAGTGGGGGAGATTGTAACAACCCGGAAAATCTGAACCAATTTAAAAAATTTATTTTGGTAATTTTAATGAATTTTGAATATTTAAAATGAATTGTTTTAAATAATAACGACAAGAAATTTATTTTGAATAGAAATAGAACGTATATATTCAATTGAATCTACGTTAGAATATAAATATTTATTTTTAATTATAAAAGAAATTGAAAATGGCGCGGTAGTTCGAAAATTCGATTTCAAATTTCAAATGAATGTACAGGATTCAAAATAAACCGGATTTTAGCAAAACCAAAAATATTTGAATCTATTTGAGAATATCTTTCGAACGAATCCGAAAAATCAAAATTTCATAGCAGGGATAAAAAGTTATGCCCAGTTGAAAATTCAAAATAGTCGCTACGGAAAATATAGCCCTTAAAAATAGCCATTTTGCAAACGACCTCCGTTTTCGACGAAACTACTTTTGTTGGATCCGGGATGTCAAATTATTGCTAGATTCAAATTTCCATAATTTTTGAAAGTAATATGTGAGCATGGCAAAAGAAAACGTGTTTTGACAATTTCAGTCAATTTCGATCGACCAGAAAATGGCCATTTTTCAAATGATCTCAGAATTTGACGAAATTAGTTTTGTTAGGACCGTATCGTCAATACGAAGCTAGAAAATATTTTTCGGGAATTTTTAGAGGCAGTATGTGGCCCCAGTAAATGGAAATGTACATTTAAAATTCAATATAATGATTTAAAAGTTAATTTGAATGGAAACTGATCGTAACAAGCGAATTCGGTTACGAAACATATCCCATTGCGTTCGTAATGGGGGTAATTTGCTATGGACGGCAGTCAGTGGGTTTGATTTCGTGTTCGAATGAAAAGTCAACCTATTTGGAAATAAATAAATATATTATAAAACCTCTCCCTCCCCCTTATACTCTCTCTCCCCGATATCACAATCGAATTTCAAAATTAAAAAAAACCCTAAAACGTTCATCGCCCCCCTAAAGGCTGCGCCGCCGCCGCTGGAGGCCAGTCCTCCACCACCAGAGAACCCTCGCGCTGCCCCTCCTAGCCCCTCCACCGTCCGACCGTGCCCCTCGCCAAACCCTCCCCCCGCTACCCGCGCCGCAAAGCCCCCCTGGCGGAGATCAACGTCCAAACAAGAAAAGGTGCATTTTTTTTATTTATCCGATGTTATTTAAATATAAAAACATGGCTTAACTTCAGTTTTAAAAATATAAAATCTGATTTTGTTAAACGCAGAAAATTTAGTTTTTTTTAGCAAAGATTAAATTTTTAGTTAAATAAAAATTCTTTTTTTATTATATGTATTAGCGAATAAAAACGTGATTTTTATTTGTAAAGTAGTGTAGTAAAATTAGATTTTTATATAGAGTGCATAGTGATAAAAATATGATCTTTTATTATATAAATCGCATTAGAAAGATTTTATTTTTAATTTAAAGAAAGATTTGATTTTTATCATGAAGTAGCATATATAAAGATTCGATTTTTATTGTTGAAATGGCAAAGTAAAAATATAATTTTTAGCTATGTAAAAATTAGACTTTTATATATGATGCAATGCTATAAAAATTTGATTTTTATATATGAAGGACTGAAATAGAAAAATATGATTTTTATATTATAGAGAATATAAAAAATATGATTTTTATTATGAAGAGAAGAATATAAAAATTAGATTTTTATATATGTTGTAGCGAAATATAAATTCGATTCTTACATATATGAAGTAACGATAAAAATTCAATTTTTATACATGAAAAGGAATGATTTTTAAACTATAAACCTCATTATCAAAATATGACTTTTATATAGGTAGCATTGAAATAAAAATGTGATTTTTAATATCAACTTCGTGAAACAGAGGGCAATGGAACAGATTGAAATCAAAAAGGAATTCAAACGGTTCAGACCGTTCAGAAATAAAGAATGGCGGAGTGGAACCCAAAAGTGAGAAATCTCTCACTGAATTTATTTATATAGTTATTTATTATGTAACTGCATATATGAACTGTTTCCCCGTCGTCCACAGACCATGAACGACTTGTTTGTTTGGTTGTGTAGTTGATAGAATTATTGGTTTGAATTTGGTTGTTTGGGTGAAACGAATTGATTAGATTGGTAGGTGTATGGCGCAGGCCATTATTAGACTAGGGATAAGGCTAGGCCTTATCCCGTTTCTAGTATCATGCCTTTATGCCACCGAAATTTTCTAAAATATATTAGAACAATAAAAATATCATTTTTATTGTGTAAATGAACCGAATAAATATTTTATCATTAAAAATATAATTTTTAACATGTATATGAAAGAGAATAAATATTCATTTATAAATAAAACGATTTGTTTATGTACACCGATTTGACTGATATTGATTGGGATGATAAATTTTACACATCGCCCAACTGCACAAATAAAATTCATTATTTGTTGATTGAAAAACCCACGCGGGTGTTGGGATGAAATTGGACATACACTAATCCCAATAATTAGTTGTATGTCGATCGATTGATTGACAGACTGTTATAAGCATTAAATATTTATATTTAATGCTTATACAGTGTAGAATGCACTCTGGATGATGGATTGTTGTTTTCATTGTTGTTATACACATTTGTTGTGTGAAATCCATATAATCAAATTATACGGTAATTGACTGTGTCTGATTCCAGTTCAGAAAGAAGGAAAATTTTAAAATAACGATTACGTTAAAATAACGAATATTTTCAAACAATATTCAGAAAAGAATAAATATATGATTTTTATGTCCAATTTGGGACGGACACAAATATATTTAAAAATATAAAGTCGTGTTGATTTGATTAACAACATTTTGACGTGAACGATATTTGTATCGATTTTATTCATTTTTATAATGAATATCGAAAAGGAATTGATTTCAAAATTTAATGTTTTGAAAATACTATCATTTATATATCGATGATATGGAATATTCAATTTTGATTTGAAATTGAGTATGAAGTTGAAATCGTTTTAAAAACGAATTTGAAACGATTAATAAAATACGTTTTAAATGGAAATCGATGAAATATATATTATATATATCATATATATATATATATATAATATAATGGCCTGAATAGAACGCGCAGTGCTGCACTAGTTCGCGAATTTCGGCCATTGACTTCGAACGGACATTACGGCAGATCCGACTGTCGAATTCTCCTAAAACAAGAACCGTTGGGTTCGTATCGAAAAGAGCTTTCTAACGAATATGAGAGATTTGAAATCTAACAGTTGGATTTGGAATTATGTCCAAATCAAATTTGGAAAAGGTCGGTGTAAGTGCAGTTCGATGGACGTTTATGGAAATCGATTGTACGGGCCTTGATAAAATTATTAAAAATAGCAATAATTTGTGTAAAATCATAAGAAATGATTTGGAAAGTATTGGGATGAAAAATTCCATATTTGGAAAGATAAAATTAGATTTTTATCGAAATGAACTAGTTTTGAACTAGAATTATAAATCCACTATTTTTAAAATAAATAAATTGGATTAGAAATGGTTTTAAAAATAACTAGAATTTCCAATATATAAATTGGAAATGGATTTGAATCGAAATTGTCTTTGGAATATTTCGATGCTGGATTTCGGGATTATACAAATATTGTTTTGGAAATTTGAAAGATATGTTTATATCGTTATTTCCAATACGATATTTGTTGGTCATAGAATTTGTTATTGAATATAAGCCGATATATTTTCTATTCAGAGCCTTGTATTTAATATCAAACGGGATTTAGGTTTGTCGTGAATGGTGTCTTCATTAACACTGTTCTTAAACCCAGTTGAGAAAGAGATTAAATCTTTTTAGTTAGATTTAATGAAATGTACCAATTAAATGATATTTAATTGGGATTGAATTGGAATTGATTTTTGGGTTTATTGTGAACGGTATTTTAAATAACACTCGTTCTTTAACCCGATAATTATTGGAATGTGAATTGGGTTTGTTGTGAACTGTGTTTTGACAACATTCGTTCTTTAACCCGATTTACAGTAAAATGTGATTTGGAATTTATAAATCTTTTGTTAAGATTTAAAGGAGATTTTCCAAAGTAAAGTTTTTCAATTTGATAAAATAAATTGGAATGGAATTCGATTTGGTAGTAATCGAAGTGAATTTCTGTGGAGGAAGACTGCTAATATATCTGGAATTTAAAAGGCGTTGCCATTATTCCATTTATATTATTAGTCGGATATGGAAGTTTATATCAATTATATATATCGATTTGTTTTCCATGAAGATTACATTGTTAATGGAATGTGATTTTGGGTTGTCGTGAATGGTATCTTTAATAATACTGTTCTTAGACCCAACGGAGTAAAGAAAATTAGAAACTAACTGGAGATTAGTTAAGTTGAATGGTTTCTTGGGTATTGATCTGATGTTGGTTTCGGCCTTCGGGGTTAATATTTAGGGAATTATTCACTTGCTAATTTACGGTTAAAGGCTGATGGAATGGAATGTGATTTTGGGTTTATAGTGAACCGTGTTTTAAATGACATTGGTTCTTTAACCCAGTTAAAGGCAGGATATGATTTCCCAAGTTAAACAATCATTAATATTGATTTTTGGGAGGATTAAAACCAAGTGGAGTTTTAATGAATCTTTAATTAGATTGAAATGATCGAGAATGGATTATCACCAGTTTTTCTCCAAGCGATAGTTAAATCTTTAATTAGATTTAAACGTGAAATGGTAATTAACTTTACCGATAACATCGTGGTGTTAGATATAAAGTATTACCAGTTTTGCTTCATGGGATGAATAGGTTGGGATTGGGAAATTTAATAAATGATTACTTCGGTAAAGTGCGCTAATCCCGACTAGTTTGGAAAACCTTAATTTGGTTTGGAACGATATCCAAAGGAAGATTAAAGAATAAATTTAAAAGAATTTATCTTTGATAAAATTAATGGGAACCTTTCCCAAAATATAAGAATATTTGAATAAAGGAATATTCTAGATTGGAATAAGGCGTATGTTGTGTTTTTATAGCATTTGTTTATTATATACGTGAGTTATTCAGAAAGACCGGGTTTATCCCATTCTGAATAACCGATTCGACGATGTGTCGAGGATGAAGACGATGGTTGAAGACCGGAGGTCTTCACATCGATTGGATAATTACTGATGATCTTGATTGGGCTGTACACCCAAGAGGAGGGAATCAATTGGTGATCGTCCAGACGTACTCGGAGATCGATGGATATGCGAGGAATAAGGTTCCTCCGGTTTCATTCAGACCCAGAACGAACTTGTAAATGGATTGTGTGTCTGACATTGGATTTTATTTTGTGTTGATTGATTTCTATTAAATATATATTTGTTTGGCGACGTAAAATTTATTCTCTTGCTTAATGCCCTTCTCTGAGACATACGAGCTCAGAGGTTATATATCGATAGATATCAGTCGCATGGCATGAATTGCCTGTGTGACATGCTGAGATGCAAATGATCAAGGCTTCTGTTGAAAAGCAGAGTCTTGTGGTTGATGATCAAAGCCCGGCCTTTGTGGCGTAGCTTTGTGTAGCGTTAATTCGCGAGCCTCACACCCCGGTGTAAACCAGAAATGAGAGAAGGATCCAGGGAGGGCATGCATTTCCTTCTAGCTAGGAGTGGTGTTTTGGGTTTTACACGCCCGTACATTTTACTTATGTGGATGATGGATTGCGAGGCGCCTTGGTTATATCGGTCGATCCGGGACCGATGGAGTCATTTGGCTCATTTACGCCCCATAGGGCGGGGAAACGCAGTGTTCAGGGTTTAAGTTTCATCCACATCGGTGGACCGGCCCTGTGGCTCCTAAGGCTTGACTGAGTACTTGCCTAAGGCTCGGGCTAGAGAGTCTCGAAGCAGTGAGGATGATCCCTTGCCTTGGTTCACAGATGGAAATCCAACTTCCAATATGTGACAATTGCGGTTTTGATTGTAAAGCCTAGTATTGGCGACATGATATATGGTACCCATGCCGTCTAGAATTGATACGTTTATATTTGAAGTTGTTTTACACACTATGCACTTATAATAGTATCAAATGATTTGTTTTAAATGTACCAAGCATGTTTGGCTATTATAAGGGAAAACCCTATCCCCTGGCTTGCGTTGCATTGTGTGATAAGACCTGGGTCTTATAATAGCTTCATTTTTCCAAAAAGCATTGCGCTGTTTTGATATATGCACTGGTATTCTTGGGAGTAAACCCGTTCCGTGTTATACGGCGTGGTCCCTTGATATATTTGATTTAAAGTAAAGTTTTAAATTACTGTTTCAGTTCTCGCACCAGTCACATGACTGACTTGGAGTTTATTGTTTTAACCTAAAATCTGGGTGCCCTTATTTCCACACGGGCAGCTAGTAGTTTTGGTTTTGCAGATTTATATTCACAGGATCCTGGTTTACAGCTGGAATGATATTCGGAAAGCTCTGTATCCGTATATTCCTTTCAGTTGTGTTTTGTATTATTTTTCAACTGCATTATAATTTGTAAATCTCTGATATTTAGTAAATGTGTAATATTTATTCATACCCTGTATATTCTTGTATTCTGATGAAATTGTTGTAATATACAATGAAATGTTCCTCTGTTTGTGTTTTGATTCGTCTTGTCCTCAACTCAATCCGGTCTTTCCTGTAAGGGGAAGTTCGGGCTGTCTTAGTAGGAGAGGTCCTATTTGACGAAAATGGGAATGTGATTGAAAAGAATGGAGAATTCTGTTTGCATTATCCAAATTGTCCAGTTCACAAGTCTCCCATTGTCAAACAATTCAGTGTTTACGGATTATCTAGATTTCGCTTTATTACGTTCTTATGGTATGTCGTATATGTAAATGCATAAATCCATGTATATGCACACGTGTTTGCTTAACATAAATAAAATTGTTGTTTATGATTGATATTGTTCTAAAATTTCTATAGCATAAATATATGATTATTAGATTAAGGGGGAGTATTCTAAATAGTTATTAAATTTAGGGGGAGTATTTTTTAGGAATATTACTTAGATTCTACAGTTGTTTAACTTAGGGGGTGTATCTTTAATCTTTCTTTTTGATAATGCCAAAGGGGGAGAAATTATAAAATATAAGCATAGTTTTATAGAATTCTTATAGATAGGGGGAGTATAAGAAGATCATCATCAAATAAATATATACAGGTGTGATATTTTATAAACTAAGGTTGTCATCATCAAAAGGGGGAGACTGTTGGAGAATGGAGTTTTGATGACAACAACCTTATTTCAGTTACCATTGATCATAAAATATATACTAACATTTTAATCTAGAATACACACACACGCGCACACATATACAGGATTTGTATACAGGAATTAATACTGAAGACTGTACAGTTTAAGAGCTTTTAGAGATTCAAAATTCAGAGTAGATTCAAGACTCATGAGTAATCAAGATTTCAAGAGTTCAAGAATAATATATTTATAGATTCTAGATTTTGTAAGAATCCAAATAGCACTCCAGGTTCAAATTCAAATTCAAATTTTGATTTTTCAATTCTATCCTCAATCCTTTCTATTTTTTTTCTTTTTATCCTCAATCTTATCTATTTTGTTTTTCTATTTAACTCCATTCTTCTTTGATTTTCAAACTTAAGTTTTATATATATATATATACTTTATTTATATTTTATAAAGTTTAAAACCTTATAATTTTATAAATATATTTATATTGTTAAAAAAATATTTTCATATGTTTTTCTAACATATAATATTGATTTACAACATTAGAATTTTATCCAAGAATTTCCAGAATTAATTTTATATCAAAATACTTGAAAAAATGCTTTGAAAATAAAATTTACACATGGCTTTGACATAGCAAAATATGTATGTCAACATATAATAGCTATTTTTCTAAATTTGAAGGGAAGTGTCTTTTCACTATTTGAAACGCTTCGGAACTATTGCAACCCTTCATACCTATAAAAAGAGGTTAAAACCGAATTTTCTAACATCTCTTCTTCTCCATCTTCATCCTCTTTTATCCTACCATTATTTTTAATCATTTTTATGGTTTTCACACTTATACTCTGCCGAATTCACTTCTGAATTGATCAAACTTCTTCTCTCTACACTCTCTACTCTCTGAATCAAGTGCTATTGAAGAGTTGTAGGGCTGTTTCGTAATTGGTTGGGTTGAATAAACCTTGTTGTGAGTCAAAGAGGAGTCAGTGTGTCCTTATGGGCCGTGAAATCAAGGAAATAGGAATCAATGTGTTCTTGTGAGCCGTGAAATCAAGAAAATAGGAATCGGTGTCTCCTTGTGAGCCGTGAAATCCAGGAGGGTGTAATTGACTATTGAAAGAGTAATAAAACTCTGCACAACTCAGCGTTGTGTAAGACTGGACATAGGAGTAATCTGAACCAGTATAAAATCCGATGTGTTCTTTCCTTTTTTGTACTTTTGTTTTTGTTTATTTTGCTTCTGTGTGTGAATCTGTGTTTGTGTTTGTGGTGTTTGATTCATCCTATAGTTCTCTCTAGTTTTTAGTTTTGTTTAAATTCTTACAAACACTATTCACCCCCCTCCCTCTATGTTTGCTTTGCCTGAACGATCCATTTTGTAGTCCCTAATAGACCATGCTTTTTTAATACACATAACATGTCGAAGATATCATGTTCGACAATATCCATCTTAATAGCTAATATCATATTTTTTATATATGACATATTGAATGAGGAATGCCATTTAAATATGCCTTCAGTCACATTCTTTCCATGGATTTTACAATGCATTTCCTTCCAGGTCATTACAGCACAGTCTAATGTGGATTTTTAGAAAAATGCCATTAAGTTCAAAATACTTAATTACATGCTTAGGAATTGTTTCAAGCTAAAAGTTTTTCAAGGATACCTTTTTATTTCTCTAAATCAAAGGGAAAATATAAACATGACGGTTTAAAATATAGACATTTTTACTACTGGTATACTCAAATAATTAGTGCATAATATATTTGTATCGGTATCACAAATATAATAATTAAATGTATGTTTATAATATATATATAATATTTAACTTTTTTAGTTTTCCAGTTCGAAAATGTTACAGATATGAGATTGGTGTTTGTATGAGCTATCAGTATTTCAAAATTTAAAAATTAAATAACTGGTGGCTGGATATACAAACAGAATTTGTTATGGGGTCATTATAGGATATTTCATGGGATTATCTTACTTCTTAATTTAAGTTATCATAAAATTCATCCTATAAATTATACAAGTTTTCTCAGATTTTCATTGCAGAGGTATAGCCTATTGTCCGTGACCCAAAAGAACTTATCTTGAAGATAAGAAGATCCTAAGTTGGCCATTTAGCAAGTATTTGATAGAAGTAATGTTAATCACAAAAAGGTTCACAGTAACGCCATTTGCCAACCTTGTTTAGGCTTTGTCCAACCAAATGTTTCGCATGTAAAACCCTAGTTGTACAATTTTAACATGTAGATTAGGAGCTATTCATCTTATGTAATTCTATGCAGTTACTCACAAGATAATAGCAAAACAAATATTACCTGGAAACCGTTCCATAGAATGTTAACACTGATGAAGGCATGGCGTAATCATGCTAGCAAACATGATTTTCTATATTATTCTTTTCACCTTGAATAAATATATCTGTTCAAACTGGTATTTGCTGCCATGCTTCCTGTTATCATAAAGTAGTAAGGTTAGTTGCCTAGTTGTAAGAAATGTGAAATAACTACTTTTCACGCAGAAGAATATGCATAGGCAACTTCATATCATATATGTAAAAATTAGAACATAAATCAAATTAAAAAAAGTAAAGAATAGAAGGAGATGATAATATGGAAAATGATGGAAGTAACTCTTTTAATTATCATGGAAAGTAGTTGAAATGACCGTAGTAGGGATTGCGTCGATTATTTAACATTTTAAATTCAAAAGCATGGATCTAAAAATTCAAACAAAGCAATAATTCAATCGAAAACAAGAGAAATCAGAGCCTTGAGAACTTAACTGGAACGCATAAAGCATAGGGGTTTTGTCATCCTGCAATCAATGCATGTTTTGAATTGATTTAATTTTGAATGCAGAGACGAATTTGAATCTAGGGCATCGTGATTTCTTGGATATGAAGATTAGGGGTTTTGTTATCCTGCAGTCAATGTAGGTTTTGAATTGATTTAATTTTGAATGCAGAGACGAATTTGAATCTAGGGCATCGTGATTTCTTAGATCTGAAGATCCTGAGCCTTACAAGCAGCTTATCAAGGTAGAGATGGCGTAATAAAATGAAAATAAGGGATAAGATGAACCTATACCTTTTTGGTTGAGAGATCCATAATCGTCCATAAGTGCTGTGGAACAGCTTCCTTACCAAATATCCGCTTTGCAGGAAAAGAAGAAACTGGTTAGTGGATTACTTCGACGGTGTCAACCACTGTTTTCCATCTTTTAGGTCAGAAACCCGACGTTGTCAACCACTTCGACAACTGCTGCTCCAAGCTTTAAGTACCCAAAATCCCAAATCGCAAAGCCAACACATTGAGCATAACAATACCTCCCAATTTAAGGCCACGCCTTATAAAACTCATACGATGATAATCTCATTAACAGGTAGAAAAATGAACTATGAGCCACTAGAGTTTTTAAATTGGGAGATTAGTAAATGAATTGGAAGTGAATGAATTTTTTGGATGGTCTACAGAGAAATATGAAGACAAAATTGCGTTTCAGAGATGGAAAAGTCAAAATCAAAATCAAGAACGAAGATTTTGTAGGATGGTGTAATTTTTTCTATTCATGGGAGAGCGGAAGTTTCCAAATGTTGAAAGAGGAAGAAGTTTGAAGGGATTCAGTTTTCACTGAAGTGTGGAGTGGAGAACATGCTACCACTTTTTATGTGGAAAAGAGAAGCGACAATTGGAACGTAAATGAAATAAAATAAAATTGAAGGCACGAGGACGTAGAGTTTTGAAATGTAAAGCAGTAGTGATTCCACCTAACAATACCAATATTGTGCTTTTATGTTTAAGTAATAGATTTTAACTTGAATGACATGTTAGATAAATAAAATATAAGTTTTCATATGTACATGAAAAAAATACTATAATAATAGGCTTTACATGAGTTCTAACTACAAAATGTTGGATTTATGTCTGTTGCATTAACTTCTTCAATGTTAACATCTAACCGAAACATGAAAATCAATGCCACATAGACATTGTTGGAATACTAAAATTTACAGTTTTATTAAACAGACCATACATGAGTTACACTGTTGGTAATGGTAACACTATACTTATATTTACAGTATAACAATAGACTATGCACTCAATATTTATTTTAGCATATAATTACTTTGTTTAATTTGAAATGCACACATTAACATTTCTTAACTTGTGTGCACATTTTTTATATATTCCAAGAATCCCAAGGGCATGCAAAACATCATTTTTAACTTGTGTGCAAGGTAAATGATCAATTACTAAGCAATAAATTAATATAATAAATGGTTTTTCCTTCTTCGTATAATGAATAAATAGACAAAATAAAAATATATTAAGGAAGAAAAGGGAAATCGAACCTTTGTACCAAATAACTTGTCCAATGTCTCATTCAACACATTATTACCACGCTGTCTGCATTTTTCTTTACATTGTCATAACTTAAAGAAGCTACAAAATAAGCTTACATAACATTTAGTTGTAGAAAACAAACCTATGTTTCAGTGAAGAAGGTCAATCATGCAAAACATTAGATTAACTTGAGCTGCATGTAAAGGAGGCCACAAAATTTGAGGAAATTAGTTGTTTTAACTCAGCTTGCATTCCTATCGATCTTCCCATGATAACTACGATTGAACTTAAGTAAAATAAATTATCTATCTATACCACTATATTATTACTGAGTTTCATTACTAACATGCACAAGCCTCTGAAATATTTCATGAAATGAAAAGTCATGTTTTTCTTTTTAGTTCCTACTCGTCTCTCCGCTTCATTCTTCTCCTCCGAACTCCAAATTTGGAGGTTGTCCAAACCCCTAACCTAAATATTCTTTAACCCTACCGTACCCGTCTCTTTGCCTCATTATTCTCCTCCAAATCCCTAATCAAATATCTTTTCAACCCCCAAAAACAAGTCTGACAATTATTTACATTCAAATTTTTTTTGTTTCATTTTTTCCCTTTTCAAATGCCCACTTCTCTCATGGATCGACTTTTTCGTGCTATAAATCCTGAGATCGGTTCTACTACTATTAGTACATCTGCCATCTACTTGGAAACAATGTTTTTATAACCCTAGGCATTGAAGGTTTGTCCAATCGAACCGTCAAGAACCGCACATGCTTGTTCAGGGCCGGTGCAAGGATTTGGTTTGCCCTAGGCAACACAAAATTGGTTGAACTACTAACCTTAAGATTACCGTGCAAAGTAACACCACCCACCATTCGCATTGGTTGAACAGTTTATATAGTAACCATCAATCAATATTATAGAGTAGAGTGAATTGTTGTTGATAGTTTTTCTGTTTTAATTTTCTTTTGTTAGTTGGGCTGAAAGCCTTTAAGCCCACTTTTGAATAAATACTGGATACTAAACTTGGTCCCGTAACTTTTTGATCGAATTAATTCATTCTTCCTTTTGCAAGTTTACTTTTCATGGTATCGGAGCTACGGTTCTAGATTTAGATCTATTTATTCCTCGATTTTTTTCTTTTTATTCCTCTTTTAATCTTCTTTCTTCCTCTAAAAATGGTGAACGATAGTTCGAATTCAATTCAATCGGAGTTACCTATTCAAAGCAATCAACCGATCAATTTCAATGATCCATACTACCTTTCAAACTCGGATAATCCAGGTATGCAGCTTGGAAATCACATATTAACTGATTCAAATTATCTAAACTGGTGTTGAACAGTTAGAATGGCTTTAATAGCTAGAAACAAATTGCAATTTGTCGATGGTACTCTTCCAACACCTTCGATTGAATCAGTCGATTATCAGAAATGGATTTGGAATGACTACATGGTCATGTCATGGATCTTGAATTCTATGGACAAAGTTCTGTCTGAAAGTTTTATGTTTGTTGATTCATCTTTTCAGTTGTGGAAGGAATTGGCAGAGAGGTTCGGTCAGATCACAGCGCCAAGATTGTTTGAATTGCATCGAAATTTAACTTCTACATATCAAAATGAAATGAGTTGTTAGGGAAATTGCGCCTTTGCGGAAGCGACCAGGATCTTATTCACCCAAATACTTAAAGATGATTTCTATGAAAAATAACACAGATATGAAATGACATGCGCAAACAAGATATTCCACCCAACCACTCTCTTTATTGATTCAACAATACAAATTTAGCTTACATACAATGGATCTACAACCAAAAATAAAAAAAATTACAAGAATCAATAACCTTATTGAAATAGGTAAAGAATTCTAGATGAGTACAACTTTTGTTGGAGAAAGAGAACAATGAAGAACAGTGGCAACCTTTGGATTAACTATTTTGGTCTCAATCCCATGCACTTAATCCAATCCTAGATGTTGCTAATATAGGAGAATAGAAGGCCTAGGTAAATATCCAATTTGCCCCTCAGAAATATATCCAGAGTAAAATTATTCATTTCTTTCCTTCTATGATACAATCAATCAATCAATCAATTAACCAATCTACCAATCAATCAATCAACCAATCAACCAAATCAACTAGTCAATTAATTAATTAATCAATCAAATCAATCAATTAATCAAATCAATCTTCATTAACATATATGATTTATGTCACAAATCACAACACTCCACCTCGATATGAAATCACATCACATCAAACGAACTTCAAACACACAAGTCATCTAGCTCTTTCTACGATGCCTACTCTCAATTAAACTATTACAAACACAACCCATCACCTGCCAAAAAATGCATCTTCTCCCCAAGATGCACCACGCAATACTAACGGTCTAAAAGTTCTTGTAATACCACAAGGATCTCCACCTTGTCTATTTTCCACATCAACACCCGTCTACCACTTGATGTGAGCCCCTTCCTTGATCACTCCGGATCCCTCAAGCATCAACAACATGAAGACCCCTGTCTATACCATCAGCAATGACCAAATTAACCTCTCCACCTTGCTGTGGACTAGATTCTTCAACCATCACTCGCCATCTACAGTTGACCAGAGAACCAACCAATCTGGACAGGTTTCCCTCCACCAAGACACCTCTCATCACAACACGACAACCCTTCTTCACTCTCAAAACTCCACCTTGAGTATCATAAGTGCAACCACGACGATCCAACTGACCGAGAGAAATGAGGTTATGCGAACTCGCGGGTACATTTCTAACTCCAGAGACTTCTCTCACCACGCCATCATGCATACGAAACCGGATAGATCCACTACCACAAACTGGTAGCTCTACTCATTGGTTGTTCTAATCTCGTCAACATTCTTCTCAAGAAGAAAAATACTTCATATCCTTACAAATGTGAAAACTGGCTCCCGAATCCATCTTCCAAGGATTAACTTCGCTAAACAGGACATCGCAAGAAACATCACTAAAGGAACTTGCAGCAAGACCTTCCTATGCCTCATTACTACTACTATCACCATCTGCAACCTTCTTCTTATCCCTTTGATAAGCATGGCAATCTTTTCGTATGTGACCTTACTTATTACAATAGTAACAAGTGATGACACCTTTACCATTAGCCCCTTTCTTCTTCCTCTTTGTATCTTTCCCTGAGTCCTTTGCTACCATAGCCTCACCTCGAACTGATTTTAAACCTGACCTTTTCTCCTTAGTTCTTCATTCAAAAGGCTGCTTCGTACCGTTTCCAAAGAGATAGCTCCACTAGCATTGGAGTTACTCAATGGACCAAAGTTTCCCAACTTTCTGAAAGCGAACTCATCACCAAAAGAGTTTGCAACTCATCATCAAAATTGACCTTCAGATTTGCCAATTGATTGATCACATCTTGAAATTCATTCAGGTGCCCTGCAATAGACTTCTCCTCATCCAGTCTTAGCTGAACGAGCTTTCGAACTAGAAAAGCCTTACTTGTAGCACTCTTCAACTCATACAAAGTTACAAACTTGTCCCACAAATCCTTCACGAATTCATAACTAGCCACATGATGGAATACCGAATCATCAAGGTATTGCCCAATCAAGGCAACCTCCTTCTTATCCATCTTCTTCCACGTTCCCCCATCCATACCCGAGAGCTTCATCCCATTTCCATCAATCGGATCATGAAGATCATTGAGCTAATGTGCATCCTCCATCTTAGGCTTCCAGATCCCCTAATTTCTTCCGTCAAAAATAGTCATCTTCGGAAATGCCATCATATCCGACATCAAAAAATGATTTTTTTTTTCAATCCGAAATCAGTCTAAGCTTTGTGATGATTTTGCTCTGATATCAATTGTTAGGGAAATTGCGCCTTTGTGGAAGCGACGAAGATATTATTCACCCGAATACTTATAAATAATTTGTATTAAAAACAACACAGATATGATATCACATGCGCAAACAAGATATTCCACCCAACCACCCTCTTTACTGATTCAACAATACAAAATTTTGTTTGCATATAATGGATTAACAACCAATTTTTTTTTTTACAAGAATCAATAACCTTATCAAGATAGGGAAAGAATTCTAGATGACTACGACTTTTATTAGAGAAGGAGAACAATGAAGAACTGTGGCAACCTTTGGATTAACTATTTCATTCTAAATCCCATGCACTTAATCCAATCCTAGATGGTGCTAATATAGGATAATAGAAGGCCTAGGAAAATATCCAATTTGCCCCTCAGAAATATATCCAGAATAAAATTATTTATTTCTTTCCTTTTATGATACAACCAATCAATCAATTAACCAATCAATAAAATAAACCAATCAATCAAATCAATTAGTCAATTAATTAATTAATCAATCAATCAAATCAATCTTCATTAACATATGTGATTTCGTGTCATAAATCACAACATGAGTATTGCTGAATATTATGGGAAATTGAAAGGAATGTGAGATCAATTGCATCTTCTTAAAGGGTTTCCTGAATGCACATGTGGTGTTCTACGAAATTGTGCTTGTGGAATTCTTAGGAAGGTACTTGAAAGTGATCAACGTAACAAGCTTATTCAATTTCTGTCTAGAATCCCAAAGGAATACGATCAAGTTACGATAGACATATTGAGTACCGATCCACTTCCTACTGTTCACAAGGCATATTATGTTTTACAGCAAGTTGAACATTAGAATAAACTTGCAGAGAAAGATTCGAATCAACCTGAGACGAATGCGTTTAATGCAATGAAGCAATCTTCGAAGTTTAATTTTCGGAATACAAAAAGGGATGCAAAAAGATATAAGAGCGAAATCTATTGTGAACACTGAAAAAAGAAGGGACATTCAATTGATTAATGTTTTAAGTTGATTGACTATTCAGAATGGTGGAATAAGGAAATAGCAATGAAGTCAAAACAAGCTATTAAAAATGTCAATAATGCTCAATCTCATGGTGATAAAGGAATACTTGGTAGAAAACCAGAATCAACTGATGCAACAAATGTTGCTATGAATTTAGTCACTGTTAAGGATGAACAATTTGATTCTGTCATGGTTTATGCTTTACATAACCAAGTTATGAAGGTGGTTCATGAATCTAGTTCTTCTTCTCAGTTCGAGGATAATCCAATTATTTCCTCAATCAACTATGTAGGTAACATTTCTTTTAAGTAATCAAAAGAAATATGCTAAATATTATGATCATAAAAGTTAGATAGTTGATACTGGTGCTACTGCCTACTGATCATATGACATCTAATATAACATTCTATGCTTCACTAAGAAAAAATAAGAATCCAATAAAAGTTACTCTACCTGATGGTTCTTTAATTTTTGTTTATCATATGGGAACTGTAAATTTGAATCAAAGTTTACAGTTAGAAAATGTCCTGTGTATTCCTACTTTTAGAAATAATTTTTATCAGTAGGAAAATTTCTTGATCAAAACAAAATTATTGCCAAATTCACTAATTCTTCTTGCTATTTTCAGGACCTTTAATCAAAGCAGACTCGAGCTGTTAGATCAAGGATTTCTGGTTTATACAAACTATCTTTTCCTTCAGCCTCATATCAAATGACTTCAGCTGTTCATTCTGAGAATAATTGATTTTTAGCTTCCATAAACAATACAGTTACATCTTGGAATAAACCTAGTGTTGATATCTTGCATGCTAGGTTAGGTCATTCTTCTTTTAACAAAATGAAGAATATTCAAAATCTTGTATCAGGCAGAATACTTAATGATTTTTCTTGTGAAGCATGTATGTTAAGGAAACATCATAAATTTTGCTTTTCCATGTTCTGATTCTTAATGCTTAGTCTCCATTTGATTTAGTTCATATTGGTTTATGGGGAAGGTATCACAGACCATCTTTATGTGGTGAAACTTATTTTTTGACTATACTTGATGATCATACTAGAAATACTTGGATTTATTTGATTCATTCTAAAGTGCAAGTAATCTCCGTTACTGATGCTTTTATTGAATATGTATTAACTCACTTTTAGAAAAAGCTCAAAGTGATCAGATCAGACAATGGAACCGAGATAATTCAAGACTCTTGTAGAAAGCTTTTTGCATCAAAAGGGATAATGCGTCAAAGGCCTATTCCTGGTAATCCACAACAAAATGGATGTGTGGAGAGAAAGCATAGGCATTTGATAGAGACAGTAAGAACAATTAGAATCTATTCTGGTATGCCTTACAAGTTTTGGGGTGAATGTTCTTTTAACTGCTACTTATCTTATTAACTTGATGCCTAGCTCAGTATTAAATTGGAAAACACCATATGAGTTATGATGAATAAGGCTCCTGACTATTCACATCTTAGAGTTATAGGATGCCTATGTTTTCCTTTTTAGAAATTACAAGACAAATTTGTAGAAAGACCAAAGAAATATGTTTTGACTGGGTACCCACATGGACAGAAAGGTTATAAACTTTATGATTTGGGCACACATAAAATTATTTTCAGCAGAGATGTGAATTTTTTTAAAATGTTTTTCCTTTCAAACTTAAATCAAATTCTAATCCCAACACAGATTCCTCATTAAGAAATCTGATTTTGTTAATCCTGCTTTAGATCAGAATGAAGTTGATTTTCAGTCTTCACAAACTAATGTTAGGCAAGATGAATTAATACCTTTAAATGATAGTCATCGGCCTATTATTCTTCATCAAAATGATTTTTCTAATGAAGATCAATTAGTATCCTCTTCTCCAAGTGATAGTTATCAGCCATAAGTATTACCCATGAGAACTTCATCCAGAATGTGTTCAATACCAAAGAAATATGATGATTATGTGACTGGAAAAATTCGTACAAGACAAGTCAATAATTCTATTTCATTTAATGTATTTTCTGAACCATCTCTTATTTGTTTAAGTAATTCTGAACTACACAATCTCGCAAATGTGCTTTCCTCTTTTGAAAGCAGGAGCTGATTGCTTTAGAAGAAAATGACACTTGGGAACTTGTTTCCTTGTGACAAGAAACCTATAGCTTGTAAATGGGTTTTCAAAACAAAATTCAAGCCAAATGGTGAAGTGGACATGTATAAGGCAAGACTAGTTGCAAGAGGAGATAAACAAATTTCTGGTAAAGATTACAAATATACTTTTAGTCCTGTTGCTAAATTGACAACGGTTCGAATTTTTTTGGCTGTGGCAGCAGTTAAAATTGGATAATTCAACATTTGGATATCAATAATGCTTTTTTGCATGGATACTTAGAAGAAGAAGAAGTATATATGCATCCTCCTTCTGGTTATAACAAAGCAAATTTAGGTCAAGTGTGTAAATTGAAGAAGTCGATTTATGGTTTAAAGCAGGCCTCAAGATGTTGGAATCAAGAGTTGAGTAAGTTTTTGATTAAGTGGGTTTTTATTCAATTTATGCAAGATTACTCAATGTTTACATTTGCAAGAGAAACTGATTTTGTAGTTGTTGTAGCTTATGTTGATGACTTATTGATAACTAACAAAAATTCTTCTATTGTTGACGATTTGAAATCAGACCTTTATCATGCTTTTACAATTAAAGATCTAGGTGGAATCAAGTATTTTTTGGGTATTTAAGTTTCAAGATCAATTTCTGGTATTTCTCCTAATCAAAAGAAATACATTCATGATCTTTTACGAGATTACAATATGGAAAATGGAAAAACTGTAAGTTTTCCTATGCAAAAGGGATTGAAACTTAGTAAGTTTGAAGATGATATTTTAATGGATCCTGAAATTTATCGAAGATTAATTGGCAAGCTGTTATACTTGAATTTGACAAGGCCAGACATATCATACTCTGCTCAATAGGTAAGTCAGTTCTTTCAAACTCCTAGAGTACCTCATTTTCATGCTACATTACATGTTTTATGATATTTGAAGGGAACAATTAATTTGGGTCTGCATTTTCCTGTGAAGTCTGATTTAATATTGCATGCTTATTGCGATGCTGATTGGGGGATGTGTAGGGATACTGGAAAATCACTATCTAGGTACTGTATTTTTCTTGGAAATGCACTTGTTTCATGGAAAACAAAGAAGCAAAAAGTGGTTTCTAAGAGTAGCATAGAAGCATAATATCATAGCATGAGTTACACAACTAGTGAAATAGTTTGGATTGTAGGGCTATTACAAGATTTGAGAGTCTCAGTTTCAACTCCTATTGTGCTTCATTGTGATAATATTTCAACAATGCATATTGCTTAAGATCCTTGCTTTCATGAGAAGACTAAGCATATGCGTACGAAGCATAATGAACTGGATGTTCATTATGTTAGAGAAAATATTCAATCAGGATTTTTGGCTACCGGATATGTTAAGTCTACACTAAAGCTAGAAGTTATCATGACTAAACCACTTGGTGTTGATCAACACAGGACTTTGGTGTACAGGTTTGGTATGATGGCTGTTTTTCCTCTTCAAGATTTCCCATTGTTTGCGTAGGTCAATCTAGAGGGGAGGGTATAGAGTAGAGTGATTTGTAGTTGATACATTTGAGTGTTTTGTAGTGATTGTAATAGTTACATTTGTATTTTAGTTTTTCGGTTTTTTTTCTTTTGTTAGTTATGCCGAAAGCCTTTAAGCCACTTTTGTATATATATTGGATACTAAACTTGGTCCTGTAACCTTTTGATCGAATTTATCCATTCTTCCTTCTGCTAGTTTACTTTTCAAATATAACTCACAATTTTTTTCTCTCCCTCCTCCTCGCTGCCCCATCTGGGATGTTGCCCTAGGCGGCCGTCTGGCCAGCCTAACCCTGGAACCGGGCCTGTGTTTGTTAATAGTGGAAATATGAATAATCAAGTTTTATGTGTATTCAAACAAATGAATAATAAAGTATGAATGTCATAAACTTATTCACTAACATTAATATATTGCATGGTATTAATAAATAGCAAGGGCACAAACACACACACATATGTTTTTTAGAGCGAAGTGGTAAAGTTTATGGTTTAGATATTATAACAGTTACGATTTTTAAAATATTTTAGTTGTTATTTTTAAAATAATAAAAAGATGAAATGATCAGAGAGAATTACACAACGAGGAATAGGGAGAAAAAAACGTGGTTTAACCCTGTAAAATTGAAGATTGGACCGCTGGTTTGTAAGTCCGATCATGGTTCATGCATGAATGAGTTCCGATTGAGTTCCCTGCCGTGATGGTCCAAGGTTCAGGGTTATTCGAGTTCGGGCCGCGGCAGCATGAAGTACTGCGTAGAACTCACGTCTTCAATTCTTTGATGAATTGCGTATTCCTAGCACGTTCTCATCAAGTATGCATGAAATTTATTGTTTTTTAGTCAAATTTTAGGGTTTTTCGGATGTGATTTTTAAAGCGTTGTTTCCTCTCTCTCTCTCTCTCTCTCTCTTTTTTTTTGCAAAATGTATTTCAATTGATGGATTCCCAGTTTGATAGCAATTCTGCAATATATATTTTTACCTCATATCGCATGCATCTTTGATAAATGATGGTAACGACTGAACTGCTTTATGTTTTATACTCAAGTTAATCCAACTTAAATCTGTTAGGTCCTGCTGCAAAATTAAATAAAGAAAAATGAAATCTTAAACGTTTAAAATGTAAGTTTTGTTAAATTTATGATAATTATATGACAATTTTGTAAAACATAAGTCATTATCATAATTATAAAAACAATATCATTGTTTATTCATAAAAAATGGTGATCGTTTTAGAAGTGAAAACATTGAAAGTTGTCGTAATTATCTTACATATAAGCAATCTCCTGAAAACGGGGATTCATAATAAGTGAACATGCTTTTTCTGAACTTATACATGATTTTGTATAATAGTGTTATGAATACATAATTGGTAAATCAAGAGTTTTTCATGTTTTTAATGGGTACTTGATTTATTTGCTTTGTTAACCAACTATTTGTGGTTAGTGAAATCAAAATCATCATAAAAAATATCTACGACTGCAATACATAATTGTTAATGGTACTACAACTTATGTACATTATTTTAAGTACTGGCAATTTATGACTTCCATATATTTATTTATATAATTGAAAGTTTGAGAGAATTTTTTGTTGATAATAAGCGGTGTCGATGTGATATAGTTTTGTTCGACATTCGTGCTATCTTTACTTCTTGCTGTTATTTACACAAGGATTTGTAACCAAAACACACACATACACACAGGTATGTGTGTGTATATATATTTTCCAATATATATATATATATATATAAGTATATATAAAAATATAAAGTTGTGTATGTATGAATTATTGTGTAGAATATGTTGATGATATGTAGTAAACATTAATATTAATAATATTAGTCAAGAAAATTATAATGAGCACTTAATGAAAACTACAACTATAATAAATTGCTAACATAATAACTAATGATTGGATATAAACATGGTTTTCATAATTAATATAAAATGCAAAAATAATTAGCTTATAAATACCATTATAAACCATATTTCTTATAATTAATTAATAAATAGCTAATAAAATGCGAGAATGAGGAAGCTGAACTCATTACATTTTCTGTGTGTTATATAATTCAATCATGAACCATATTTCTTAAATATGAAGATTTTTAATCCTTATACAATTTTTTTTTGATTAAATGCTACCTAATGTATAAGTCTTAATAATATTCTCACTTTAGTAACAACTGAAATTCAAAAATATAGAATAATATATTTTATGGAAGAAAGTACTGTATTTTTAGTCTACAAAGGTTTTTGTGCTATAAGCAAGGAAAATATTCTTACCTTTCTTTCATGTATATTCTTGATAGTTGTAGTCAGTAAAATATAAGAAAAATTTCAAATTGGGGGGAGGGGGAGGGGGTTGTTTTTGAAGAAGGAAGAAGGAATGAAGAATTCTACTTGTCCCACATCATGAAATAAGCAAGGACTTGTCTGTATATACGTAAAGACATGATGTATTATATCAAAAGAAAGAAGAGAAGGGAGATATAAGGCAATTGCATGAATATGGTATATACATTAAATATTTAAAGGTCAGAAGACGAGCCTTGGGCCTTGGGGCTCTTGGGGTCTCCTGATCAGTTGGGCCTCAGCGACACCCAGAAAATTTTCAAACTAATTCGAAACCATCTTCTTCTCATCAAATCTGTAATGCAACTAAAGCATTTCAAACGTTGTAAATTTGTAATGCCTGCAGGGTGTTGCAAAATCCAGAAAGTGTGGCAGATTTGTTCGCTTCTTCTTCTCTTCATTCTATCTTCTACTTGCATCATTAGAGAATCAAAATCATAGTGTTCTTGATCGGATCAAAGTTGTACAAACTTTGAATCTGATATTTTTGTTCCAAGGCTTTATTGAATCCTGAAAGTCGATAGTTCGATAACCCATTTGTATCTGGTGGGTTGAAGTATTGTCTGAAAGAATCTATTCCATATTCCTTAAAGTCTGAAGTATGACATTCATATGATGATCATCATCCAATAGCCTCAAACCGCAAAATCCGCAATAAATTTTCAGACAATACCTTCAATCATGAAATGTTTGAGAGCATTACAAGTGATGAATCAGCATTTGACGATATTGAAGTGTTTGATGATGAAAACTTTACTGATTGGTAAGAGACGATGAAGTTCTTTCTGATCATTGTCAAATTGGTTTATATCTTGGAAGACGGATTGAAAGTTATACCGGAGGAAACTACTGCCGAGGATGCCACTCCGAAACCTAAACGGGCAAAGTGCAAAGAGGACGATTTTCTATGCAGAGGGCATATTCTGAATGCATTGTCTACTTCAGTCTACAACGCTCACAGGACCTTGAAACTGCAAAGGACCTCTGGACTACATTGGAGAGCAAGTATTGCATATCCGAGTTAGGCAATAAAAAACTTCTTATTTGTAATTTTATGGATTTCAAAATGGTAGCCAATAAGTCCATAGTTGGAAAGTGAGTGAAATCTTAATGTTGGTGAATCAACTTAAAGATGCTGGTATTGATCTCCCTGAATCTTTTGTTGTTGGAGTCATTATTTCAAGACTCCCAAAATCTTGGAATGATTATAAGAAAAAAAATTGAAACATGCGGAAATGGATTATAATTTAGATGGTTCTTCGTACTGAAGTGGATTCTCGTAAACACGAACAAGATGATAATCCGCAAACTGAGTCTCAACCTAAGGCAAATAATGTTAAAATTACTGATAAATTGAAGCTTAAGAATGAGACACAGTTTAAGAAGAATTATAATTCCAAGAAGAAAAAGAAATATGCCTATTACTATTGTAATAAACTTGACTACTATGCCTGAGACTGTTGTCTTCGGAAGAAGCAACAAAAAGAGAATGTGGTCGAAGAAAAGCTTGTGACTGTCGTACAAGAGACAAACTCCATTAGTGGCATTGATAATGATTGGTGGCTCAATACTGGAGCAACCATTCATGTTTGCAACGACCGTAATCTGTTTAAGACTTACGAAGAGAATAATGGAGAATCCAACGAAGTTACTGGCAGAAACAAAGTTGCAAGCAAAGTTCTGGGAAAAAGTACAGTTGAACTTACATTCACCTCTGGGAAAGTTCTAACATTAGTTAATATTTTATGTACCTAATATGCGTAAGAATTTGGTTTCTGGATACCTTCTTAACAAAGGAGGATTCAAGATGGTGTATGAAAGTTAGTGTTGTCCAAGAACAACAAATTTATTGGACAGGAATATTCTTGTAACAGCATGATTAAGTTGAATCTAGTAAGGAAATCTTCTGCTTATATTGTTGATTCTATTAATTTATGGCATGGTAAATTAAGACATGTTAATTATAAATCTCTTAGATATGTGCATAAATTAGGATTAATTTCTGATAGTGACTTCGACACTATCTCTAATGTGAAATATGTGTTCAAGCAAAAATACACTGGAAATCCTTTAAATCTGTTGAAAGGAAAACTGGTTTGCTTGATTTTGTATATAGTGATGTAAGTGACTTAAAAAGTCATATCACCTATGGTGGTAACCAACACTATATAACATTTATTGATGATTATACTAGATATGCATATGTATATCTAATGAAATCGAAAGATGAGGCCTTTAAAAAATTCAAAATTTACAAAGCAGAAGTCCAAACACAATTAGGAGTTAAAATTAAAGTATTACATTCAGATAGTAGTGGTGAATATTTTTCAAATGAATTTACTTTGTTTTGCAAAAAAAAAAGGTATAATTCACCAGTGTACCACTCCATATACACCACAATAAAATGGTGTTGCTGAGAGGGAAAATAAAATTTTAGTAATGGTTAACGCATGCTTATAAGTTTTAATTTACCTTGTAACCTACGGAGTGACACTATGATGTCTGCATGTTACATTTTAAATAGAGTGCCACTTAAAAAGAATAATATTTCCCCTTATGAATTATGGTTTAATAGAAAACCAAACCTTACTAGACTTAAAGTTTGGGGTTGCTTAGCATATGTTAGAAAACCTGACCCCAGACGACCAAAATTAGGTAATAGGGTATTTAATGTGTTTTCATAGGATATTCTCTTAATAATATAACTTATAGGTTCCTTATTCTCGACACCTTAGAAGTTATAAAATCTATAGATATAGAATTCTTTGAAAATCAAACTGTTGAGAATCCGTTGACATCATCTAGTCCGGAACCAACTGTGACTAATGATATCAATGAGGATGATTATGCTCCTACTCAAAACAACAAGGAAGTGTGAGTACCAGAAAATAGTAGTGAACACAGGAGAAGTACAAGAGCGAGGATAGAGAAGGACTATGGTCCTGACTTCATAACTTGTCTCGTAGAAGGCAATAAGGATGAAGTTCATAATGTGACAAGATATGCAATGAACCTCGATGATGGTCTCAAAATTTTTTGAGGTTATGAGCTCTAGAAATTCTAATTTATGGAAAGAAGCTACCAAACTTGGGTTTTATCTATTTTACTTCCTGGTGCTAAACCTATAGTATGTAAATGGATATTCAAGAAAAAGTTGAATACGAATGGATCCATTGATAAGTTTAAAGCCAGATTAGATGCTAAGGCATATAAACAAAGACAAGGGGTAGATTATTTTGATACATACGCTCCAGTTGCTCTCATATCTTCCGTACGCTATTTTATAGCACTTGCATAAATTCATAATTTGGCCATACATCAAATGGATGTAAAGATAGCTTTTCTAAATGGAGATTTAGAAGAAGAGATATATATGGAATAACCTGAAAGTTTTATAACCCCAGGCCAAGAAAAGAAAGTTTTTAAATTAGTCAAATCTCTTTATGGCTTGAAGCAAGATCCCATGCAATTGCATGAGAAGTTTGATAAAGTAGCACTATCATATGGATTCATTGTTAATGATGCTGATAAATTTATTTGTAGCAAAATGATAACAACGGTTAAGTTATAGTATGTTTATACTTTGATGACATGATAATATTTGGTTCCAATATATCCTGTGTAAATGAGACTAAGAAGTTTCTATCTTCTAAATTTGATATGAAAGATCTAGGAGAGGATGACGTAATTTTAGGAATTAAAATCATTAGGAAAGCGATGGAGTAATTACTAACCCAATCTCATTACATTGAGAAGTTCCTAAATAAGTATGGTCATTATGATTATAAACCAGCACCAACTCCTTTAGATCTAAGTATTAAGTTAGAAAAGAATACTGGACGTACCATTTCTCAACTGGAGTATTCTAACGTTATTGAGAGTCTTATGTATTGTGACGACCCGCCCTGAACCAGCCGACATTTCACTCGAAATGTGTTGTATTGATGTCTAACTAGCACGGACGGTCATCAAAAGGAAAGGGATTTGAAAACTATGAATCATCAAAAACCTGTAGTATATCTCACAGCGCATGGAATAAGATATAATAATAACATACTTGACATAAAACAGGTAAGACAGTGCATAAGCTGAAAACTAAACCATCATAGCAGCGGGATTCAAAATACAACTTATGATCCAAATCATAATTATTACAACTTGAAAATACTGTCTCTAAAGCAAAATAGAAAGGTACACTATTAATGCCCAAAGTAGTGGCCATCGACAACACAGGGAGAATATACGTAAATAGTACGTGGAAGCTTCTTGCTCGTCTTCGGAAAGCTACTCGTGCATATCACCTAACCTGTCTCTAGTATACTTATTTAGGAGCACCCAGAGTAATAAGAAGAGACATAAAACTCTGGGTCAGACAAAAGTCTGGTATGAGCGATAGTAGCAAAATAGAACAAAACAATAGCTTGTATAAATAAATCATACATGAACCTGGACCTGCAACCAAAGAGTTAGCACCACAAGATGTACAGTACTCTAAGGTAACGCTAATATAAAGTGTGAAAATGGGAGTGCGCATGTCATGGTGATAGAAAACATCAAACGTGACAATCATCCTCACACCCCTCACCCAGCCCATAAAGTATACGATATCCACCGCTTTGGTCACCAGAACCATTTGGGGCTACAACGGAGCCCAGCTCCAGACATCCTTTACTACAACCACTTTTGCCCTTGGGGGTCCTGATGGAACTTAGCTCCATACAACTTTGACCCCACCGCACTGGTCCATAGCCAATGCCCCCTCCATCATAGTGAATCAAAGCTATAAGTATCAATAACCCCTTTGAACACATTTCGTAGCAAAGTCCAACTCATGAAGTTAATTTGTTGGTTCCCATTTGGATCCTGAGTGCTAACTTCTCATTTGAACTATCTTTGCATCTCGGGTTTTGGTCATTATCCTGTTCGGACTTCTTTTTCCATTCGGTTCGCGATACACAAGTGGCTCGCAGTTCATGGTCATCTCCGGCTCGTGGGTCCTGTTCTGGTTCGTAGCCCTCCCTTCCCGGACTGGCTCGTGGCTCGTGGCAATGGGATGTGGCTCCAAGCTTCTGTCGGTTCGTGATGCTGCATTGGTTCGTGGAGGCGATGGTGCTCCGGCTCGATACGGCTCGTGGATCTCTCCATCACTCGGTTTGTGGTCGAGCTCGATCGGGTCGTGGTCCTTCATGCAACTCACGAGTGGGCAGTTCATGATGCTTGTTCACGAACGGGCCGGGTTTGATCAATTTCTGCAACTTTTCCAGCAAGTTATTTACGCCATGCGACGACGTTTTCGACTACTCTAACTTTGCTAAACAATCACAAATCATACCAAACAATAATAGCAACATCTAGAATCAAGCACAAACATCAAAACAATAATTTGACATGTCAATATGGATCAAACATACCCAAAACCCATGTTTTACCCTTAATCATGTTTAACCAAATCTAACATTAGGATTAGCAAACTTAATCGAAATTAACCCAAATTTTTATCAGAGCCATAAAATAATATTTATGAATTTTTACATATTTTTCCATATTTTTCTGAGTCATAAGTTTGCTAATTATCACTAATCACCCTAATTAGCCGTAATTAGTGTAAAAACACGTTAATCACTCACCTTAGCCACAAATGAATTCTTAGATCTGAAACTCCACTGGTTTGGGTCGAATTCCTATATATAGCAACAGCCCTATCTTTGATTTGAGGTCAATCCGCCTTGATTTGATGTAGATTTGCTTAATATGTGATAAAAAGGTGATTTGTGAGTGGTTTAGAAGATGGAGGCCATTGCTAGAGTTCAAGAAAGGTTAGTGGCGGCTAGAAAACTGAAATGAAATGTTTTCCCAAACTCTTTCAGCCCTCCCATAACCCTAATCCCGAAATGGGTTATGGGCTTAGCTGCTAATCACCCTGTTAAGCACAATTATGTTGTTTTTCATCTTCCAAACCTTATTTCATCCATATCTCCCAAATGGTAAGTCCGTTTGATCAATGTGACCCCACAAAAAGGTAAACCATCATCCAAATCCAATGGAAGTGGTTTCAGGTCAAAACTCCTTACCAATCAAAAGTTATAGGTGAAACAAGATTCGCTAAGGGAAAAACGGTCATTTAAAATTTGCCAAAAATCGTGAATATGGGAAATGACCCCAGTAGTCGTTTCCCAAAGTTACACGATCATATCACTTCGTATAAAAATAAAATAAATATTCTACGATCCTCCGATATGTAGAATGCGGGTCGTTACACTCTCCCCCGTTAAGAAATTTCGTCCTTGAAATTCCTTAACTAAAACTTGCAATGTTACTTTGCATGCCTATCAGCCATTTACAAACAACCAAACATACCTAATAACACAACAATCCTATCCTGGCATGCGGTTTGCTAACAAGGGAATATCTATATTGTGATTAAAATCTTACCGGGCAAAGAGTTCTGGATACGACTTCCTTATGTTCTCCTCTGTTTCCCAAGTACAATCATGCTCATTATCACCCCACTGGACCTTGGCTACTTTCTCCATCTTCCTTCGAAGTTGTTTCGTATCGTGTCCAACAATATGAATCATCATACAGCTCCCAACTGCCTCGGATTCTACCCCAATATCATCCAATTGATCTGGTGAAATAGTCATATTAGAATCAAGCACAAACTTCCTTAACTGGGAAACATGAAATACGTGGTGAATTCCCGCCATCTTGTCAGGTAATCCAACTTTATATTCCAAATTTCCAACTTGTTCGAGGACTGGAAACAGACCAACAAACCTTGGTGCTAATTTACCTCTCCTACCAAATCGAATCACACTCTTTAACGGAGAAATTTTAATGAATACCAAGTCACCAACAGAGAATTTAAATTCTCTTCGTCTTTTGTCAGCATAACTCTTCTACCTATCTTGGGTAGTCTTCATTCGATGTTGAATAACCTTGATCTTATGAAGTTTCTCTTATTACATCTGGGCCTAGCACAAATTTCTCACCGGTTTCCAACCAACTTGATGGTGAGTTGCACGGTCTTCCGTACAAAGCTTCAAATGGAGCCATACCAATACTGGACCAATAACTATTATTACATGCGAATTCAACCAGATGCAATTGGTTATCCCATGACCCCCTAAAATCCAATATACAAGCCCTCAAGAGATCCTCCAATGCACGATTCACCCTCTCTGTTTGACCGTCGATTTGGAGATGGTATGCGGTACTGAGATGTAATTCTGACCCTAAAGCCTCTTGTAAGCTCTTCCGAAACCCACTAGTAAATAATGGATCTCGGTCACTCACGATACCTTTGGGCACTCCATGAAATCTCACTACCCACTTCATATACAGTTCTGTTAACTTAGTTGTTGTTCTATTAGACTTGACGGGTATAAACCTTGCACTTTTGGTTAATCGATCCACAATCACGCAAATACTATCATGACACGATTCACAATCACGCAAATCCATTGAGACTTGTTCCCATTTCCATTCGGGAATTTCCAGCAGTTGTAACAGACCACTAGGCTTCTTTTGCTCGGTTTTAACTAGCTGGCAGTTCATGCACTTGGATATAAACTTCCCAACGTATCTCTTCATCCCTTCCCAGTAGTAGGTTTGCTTCATGTCTCGATACATCTTGTTACCACCAGGATATATAGTTAGTTTTGAGTGATGACACTGTCTAAGCACTTCATCTCTCAATCCATTAACATTGGGTACAACTATTCTACCATTCTTTCGAAGTCATCCTTCTCGATCGAGACCATACTTATTCATTCTCTCGTCGTCGATACCCATCTCTACCTTGGAGATGATTTCCAATAGATTAGGATCGTCCCTCTAGCTGGAACCAATCTTCTCAATCAAAGTCGGTCTGATCCTCAAACTTGCTAACATTTCTGGATCTAATTCGCACTTAGGTCTGAAGTCATATCCCGCAATATACTCCAGTTGCTTCCATTCCAGAAACATAGTCCCTAAATTGGCATGTCTCCTACTCAATGCATCAGCTACCGCATTGCCCTTCTCAAGTGTGTATGCGATATTGAAATCATACGAAGCCAAGAACTCTAACCATCTCTGCCGACGAAGATTTAAATCCTTCTGGAAGAAAAGATACTTTAACGACTTATGATCGGTAAACAACTCAAATATTTCTCCCAAGAGATAATGTCTCCACATCTTTAACGCGAACACAATCGCTGCCAATTCCAAATCATGGGTAGAATATCTTTTTTCATGCGGTTTCAGTTGCCGACTAGCATAAGCTACAACCCTACCTCCTTGCATCAGTACAACACCTAGTCTGGTACCACAGGCATCCGTGTATACCCTCATCTCTTTGTTCCCTTTAGGAATAACTAACACTGGTGCGCATGTTTACTTTTCCGTTAGGCTCTTAAATGCATTCTCACTCCTTTCATCCTAAACGAAAGCTTGATTCTTCTTGGTCAACTGAGTTAATGGTGCTGCTATCTTGGAGAAGTCTTGGATAAACTTACGATAATATCCAGCTAACCCCAAGAAACTTCTTACGCCTGTTGTGTTCTTGGGCGTAGACCAATCTTGCATTGTAGCCACCTTCGTATGGTCTACGGCAATACCATTCTCTAAAACAGCATGGCCCAAGAACCTCAATTCCCTCCTCTAGAAGTGACACTTAGAAAATTTCGCTTTCAATTGGTGTTTCCTCAACACCTCCATCACTGTCCTCAAATGTTCCTTGTGTTCTTCCTCCGTCCTTGAGTAAACCAAGATATCATCCACGAACACAAGAATAAACTTATTTAACTGATCTATGAAAACCCTATTCATAAGATCCACAAAATATGCTGGTGCATTGGTCAACCCGAGTGGTATGACCAACCAATCATAAAATACAGACAGCGTTCGAAATGTTGTTTTAGGTATACTCTCAGCTGCTACTCAGACCTGATGAAAACCTGTCGGGAGATCCAACTGAGAGAACACTCTTGTTCCACTCAACTGATCAAAAAATCATCAATCTGTGGAAGAGGATACTTATTCAATTCGCGGTAGTCCACACACAATTCGCGGTAGTCCACGCACAATCTATCCCTTGGTTCCATACGACGAAGTGGCATCACTATAGGTCTGGCATCTTTCGCTAAATCAATACGAAACTCAATCTCTCGGTGTGGTGGAAGTCCGGTCACTTCCCCGAAGACGTCCAGATACTGGCCAACAATGGGCACATATGACAACTCATCATGCGGGATGTCGAGGGAATTTAGAAAACTAGCCAACTCCCAATCACTATGTAAGCTACCAAACACTACCCTCCGCCCATCATCCGCTCTAACTATCACCAAAAATCCCTCACAATCTACCACACCCCATATCTTTGGAGCCAATCGACTCCCAAAATAATGCCAAACCCAGCAAAGCCTATAACAAAGCAATCACAAACAAACATGCATCCATGACTCGATAAGACCAAATTTCGAAAAATCATACTAAGGCTAGTCGAACCACCGATCGAGTCTGTCACAACTAAAGGCCTATCGACCATCTCGGTTTCCAATTCCAACCTATCTACCAGGTCACTAGATATGAAAGAATGGGAAGCCCCGGTATCAAACAAAACTCAAACATTAACATCAAAAATAGAAATCATATGTGACGGCCCGCCCCGCACCAGCCGACTTTTCCCATGAAAGTGCGTTGTGCCAATGTCCAACTAGCATGGGACGGTCGCCAAAGAAAGAAAAGGGAATTTGAACTAACAAAGAACCTGTAGAATGTCTCACAGCACATGGAATAAAATATAATAATAACATAACTTTGACGTAAAACAGGTGAGATAGTGCATAAGCTGAAAACTAAACATAGCGGAAAAATCCAAATACAGCTTATGTCCCACATCATCATTATTACAACTTTAAAACTATCTCTAAGGCAAAAGAAAGGAAAGATACACTACTAATGCCCAAAGTAGTGACCAGCAGCGACACAGGGAGAATATCTATATATATATCATACGTGGGAGCCTCCTGCGTCTCCGATACAGCTACCCGTGCATACCACCTAAGTTGTCTCTAGTCTGCCCGTTTAAGAGCACTCAGAGTAATAAGAAGAGACATAAAAGTCTAGTATGAGCGATAAGCATCAAAATAGAACAATAGCAGGTATACTAAACCATACCTGAACCTGGACCTGCAACCAAAGAGTTAGCACAGCATACCGCTCAATACTCTAAGGTGCCACTAACATATGGTATAAAGAATACGGGGTGGGGGTGTGCATGTCATAGTAACAATCAAACATAGCAACCATCCTCACATCTCTCACTCAGTGTGTAAGGCATACGACATCCACCACTTTGATCACCCTATTCCTTGCTATGATCGCTTTTCCCCATGGAGTCATGATGACACCACTGCACTGATCCATAGCCACTAGTCTTTGCTATGTCCACTCTGCCCCATGAAGTCATAACAACTCCACTGGCACTGGCTCATAGCCATGCTACGATCACTCTGCCCCATGGAGTAGTAACCACCCCACTGCACTGATACGTAGATTAACATCCATCTTGGTGGTGAATCAAAGCTATAGACGTCAATAACCCCTTAGCACACATCCCGCAGCAAAGTCCAATCACGAAGTTAACTCCCAACTGGATCCTGATTTCTACTTCCTATTTGGATTTCCTTTGCATCTCGGGTTTTGGTTTTCTCCGGATCAGTTCGGGTCTTCAATTTACTTTGCTTCAGATCGTGCTCCTTGAAGTAATCCTGTTCGTGATCACCCACATCGGATCGGTTCGTGCCCCCTCCATCGGATCGGGTCGTGGTTCCCCAGCTGGATCGGTTCGGGGGCATCCTTTAGGCCTTTGCTTCCATCCGGGTCAGAGCTTCTGGTTCGTGGTTGGCACTTCGGTTCGGGTCGGGTGCTCTTTACGGATCATGCCACCATGCTAAGGTCGGATCAGATGAAGCAGTTCGTGAGTGACATCGGTTCAGATTGGAGCTCCTTCCCTCAAGCGGGTCGGATCATGGAGCTTCCAGGGCGAGCGGGTTGGACCGTGCTTTCCCCCTCCGATCCGATCTGGTTCGGGTAATTTCCTGCACTTCTCTCTAGCGACTGTTTTACGCCATTCGACGGTGTTTTTGACCAATCTAAATTTTCTAATCAATCACAAAACATACCATATAGTCATAGCAACATATAGAATTGACCACTAACACCAAAACGACAATTTGATAGGTTAAAACGGATCAAACATATCTAAAATCTCTTATTTTCCCTTAAGCATATTTAAGCAAAATTAATGATAGGATTAGTAAAACTTAACCAAATCAACCCAAACTTCTAACAGAGGTCTAAAATAATATTTCAAAATTTATCAATATTTTTCCAGAGTTTAATCATGTATAAATTCGCTAATTGTCACTAATTACCCTTAATTAACCATAATTAGTGAGGAACTATGCTAATCACTCATCTTAACCACAAATAAAATATCAAATCTGAAATGATTCTCTGTTTGGTGTTGTTTCCAAGGTTATACCGCAGTTCTCCTCGATTCTTGTGCTAATCCGCTTTGATTTGATGTAGATTTGGCTTAATTAGCGATTAGAAGGTGATTTTGGGGTGTTTTAGCAAGTGGAGGCCATGGCTAAACTTGAAGGAACAAAAAGTGGCGGCCGGAAAATGATAGAAACTGAATTTCCTAACCCTATCAGTCTTCCCGTAACCCTAATCCCGAATTGGATTATGGGCCCACTCACTAATCACCCAAATTAGGCCCGGTTAAGCTGTTTTTCATCACCTAAAACTTGTTTCAGCCATATCTCCCAAACGGTGAGTCCGATGGCTAATATGACCACTCTACGGAAAGGTAAGCCATCATCCAGATCTACTGGAAGTGGTTTCAGGTCAAAACTCCTTTCCAATTAAAAGTTATGGCCGAAACAAGATCAGCCAGGGGCAAAACGGTCATTTAAAAATCGGCATAAATCATGAATAGGGAAATGGCCCATATAGTTGTCTCCCAAAGTTACATGACCATACAACTTCGCATGTGAAAGAAATAAATATCCTACAATCCTTCGATGTGTAGAATGCGGGTCGTTACATTTTCCCCGTCTTAAGAAATTTCGTCCCCGAAATTCCTTAACCCAAAACATACAAAGGATCCCGCTTGCCGACCAGCCATATACAACAATCAAACATGCAAAATAAACAAAACAACCTGTCCTAGCATGCGGAAAGACTAAATCGTAGTTAAAATCTTACCATGCAAAGAGTTCTGGATACGTCTTCCTAATGCTCTCCTCTGTCTCCCAAGTACAGTCATTCTCATTCTCGCCCCACTGAACTTTGACTAGATTCACCGCTTTCCTTTGAAGTCGCTTCATATCGTTCCCAACAATACGCATAGGCTTGCGGTTCCCAACCGCCGCGGGTTCAACCTCGATATCATCCAACTGATCAGGTGAAATAGTCACATCGGGGTCGTGCACGAATTTCCTTAACTGGGAAACATGAAATACGTTATGAAATCCTGCCATCTTCTCTGGTAATTCAAATTTATATGCCAAATTCCCAATTTGCTCAAGAACTGGGAATGGACCAACAAAACTTGGTGTCAACTTGCCTCTCCTGCCAAATCGTATCACGCTCTTCAATGGAGAAATCTTGACAAACACCAAGTCGCCAATGCAGAACTTTAATTCTCTTCTCCTCTTATCAGCATAACTCTTCTGCCTATCTTGGGCAGCCTTCATTCGCTGCTGGATAACCTTAATCTTAGCTGAAGTTTCTCTTATCACATCTGGTCCAAGCACGAACTTCTCACCAGTTTCTAACCAACATGACGGTGAGTTGCACAGTCTTCCGTACAAAGCTTCAAATGGAGCCATACCAATGCTGGATTGATAGCTATTATTATATGCAAACTCTACTAGATGCAAATGGTCATCCCATGATCCACCAAAGTCTAATATGCAAGCTCTCAAGAGATCTTCTAATACTCGATTCACCCTCTCTGTCTGACCATCGGTTTGAGGATGATATGCGGTACTGTGATGTAATTCTGATCCTAACGCCTCTTGTAAGCTTTTCCAAAATCCACTAGTGAACAACGGATCTCGGTCACTCACAATGCCTTTGGGTATTCCATGAAATCTCACTACCCACTTTACATATAGTTTTGCTAACTTAGTTGTCGTTCTATTCGACTTGACGGGTATAAATCTTGCACTTTTGGTCAATCGGTCCACAATCACCCAAAATGCTATCGTGACCCGATCTAGTCCTTGGTAACCCATTAATGAAATCCATTGAGACTTGTTCCCATTTCCATTCTGGAATTTCTAATGGTTTCAACAACCCACTAGGCTTCTTTTGCTCAGCTTTAACTAGCTGGCAATTCATGCATTTGGATATAAACTTCCCAACATCTCTTTTCATTCCTTCCCAGTAGTAGGGCTGCTTCATGTCTCGATACATCTTGTTACCACCGGGATGTATAGTCAATTTTGAGTGATGACATTCTCTAAGCACTTCATCTCTTAATCCATTGACATTGGGCACAACAAGCCTTCCACTCTTTCTAATCCATCTATCTCGATCAAGCCCATACTTGTTCATACCCTCATCAATACCCATCCCTAACTTGGAGATGATTTCCAATAGTTTAGGATCGTCCCTCTGACTTGAACCAATCCGCTCAATCAAAGCGGGTCTGATCGTCAAACCTGCTAACATTTCTGGATCCAATTCGCACTTTGGTCTGAAATCATGCCCAACGATATACTCTAGTTGCTTCCATTCTAGAAACATAGCCCCTAAACTGGCATGTCTTCTACTCACTGCATCAGCCACCGCATTGCCCTTTCCCAGTGTATATGCGATGTCGAAATCATAGGAGGTCAAGAATTCTAACCATCTTTGCTGTCGGAGATTTAGATCCTTTTGAGAGAAAAGATACTTTAATGATTTATGATCGGTAAATAGCTCAAATCTTTCTCCCATGAGACAATGTCTCCACATCTTCAACGCGAACACGATTGTTGCTAATTCCAAATCATGGGTAGGGTATCTTTCCTCGTGCGGTTTCAATTGCCAACTTGCATAAGCTACAACCCTACCTCCTTGCATCAGTACAACACCTAGTCCGATACCACATGCATCTGTATATAATGTCATCTCTTCATTCCCCTTAGGAATGACTAACACTGGTGCACATGTCAGCTTCTCCTTTAAACTCTTGAATGCATTCTCGCACTTTTCGTCCCAGACGAAAGCTTGATTCTTCTTGGTCAACTGAGTCAACGGTGCTGCTATCTTGGAGAAGTCTTGGATAAACTTATGATAATATCCAGCTAATCCCAAGAAACTTCTTATGTCCATTGCATTCTTGGGCGTAGACCAATCTTGTACCGTAGTCACCTTCGCAGGATCCACGGCAATACCATTCTCTGAAACGACATGGCCCAAGAATCTCACTTTCCTCCTCCAGAAGTGACACTTAGAAAACTTTGCTTTCAATTGGTGTTTTCTTAACACCTCCATCACTATCCTCAAGTGTCCCTTGTGTTCTTCCTCTGTCCTTGAATAAACAAGGATATCGTCCACGAACACAAGAACAAACTTATTCAACTAGTCTCTGAATACCCTATTCATAAGATCCACAAAATATGCTGGTGCATTAATCAACCCGAATGGCATGATCAACCACTCATAAAATTCAGACGGTGTCCGAAAGGCCGTTTTAGCTATACTCTCAGCTTCCAATCTAAGCTGATGAAAACCTGTCGCGAGATCCAACTGGGAGAACACTCTCGCACCACTCAACTGATCAAACAAATCATCTATCCGCGGTAGAGGATACTTATTCTTCCTCGTCACCTTATTCAATTCACGGTAGTCCACACACAAACGAAGGGAACCATCTTCCTTGGTAGCAAACACAACTGGTGCTTCCCACTCAGAAACACTTCTTCTGATAAATCCCTTCTTCAAAAGATCGCTTACTTGCACCCCGAGCTCTCGCTGCTCCCTTGGTGTCATACGACGAAGTGGCATCACTATAGGTCTGGCATCTTTCACTAAATCAATACGAAACTCAATCTCTTGGTGTGGTGGAAGTCCGGTCACTTCCTCGAAGACGTCCGGATACTGGCCAACCACGGGCACATCTGACAACTCGTCATGCGGGATGTCGAGGGAATTAAGAAAACTAGCCATTACCCCATCATTAGGTAGACCACCAAACACTACCCTCCGCCATCGTCCTCTCTAACTGTCACCAAAAAGCCCTCACAGTCTACCACCACCCCGTATCTTTGGAGCCAATCGACTCCCAAAATAATGCCAAACCCAGTAAAGCCCAAAACAAAGCAATCTCAAACAAACATGCATCCATGACTCGATAAAACCAAATTTCGACAAATCATGCTAAGGCTAGTCGAACCACCAATTGGGTTCGTCACTGCTAAAGGTATATCGACAATCTCGGGTTCCAATCCCAACCTATCTACCAGGTCACTAGATATGAAGGAACGGGAAGCTCCGGTATCAAACAATACTCGAACAGGAACATCATAAACAGAAAGCATACCTTGAATGACGACATTCTTTCCTTTCTCCACCGCAGTTGGGGCATTCGACGAAGAAGGAATAGCATCGATAACATATGCTTTGACAATCTGCTTTTCTTTAGGGGGTTGCGGACACTTATCCTTGTGATGTCCCACTTGGCCACAGTTGAAGCACTTCCTATCTGATGGCTTGGCCCAACATTCTTTGGCATAGTGGCCCTTCTTACCACAGCTGAAGCACTCAACATCTTTCTTATTCTTCTTCTTCTGGCCATCCTTGGTCTGATTCTGCTTTCTCTTATTCTGAGAACCATTCTTGCCTCCACCGCTTGCTTGCGGCTTTGGCTCCTCTGCAGATGCAACCTCAGTCTTCGACTTAGGGTAAAGGCTCTCTGACCTCAATGCTTTCCCCATGATCGATTCAAACGTCTCATCAATGTGGTTAATAAACCTTCCCCCAAGTACTGATCTAAGCCTGTTATGAACTTCTCGTTCTTCTTCTTAGGAGTGTTGATAAGAGATAATCCATACTTTGATAAAGTATCGAACTCAGCAATATACTCCGAGACAGCTCTACCATTCCGCTTTAGCTCCAAGAACTTCCTAAATAACTCTGACTTCTAAGCAGCTGGGATAAATTATTCACCGAATCGGGTCTTAAACTGATCCCATGTAACTTGGTCCTCTGGAGTAGCTGCCTTAATAGCATTCCACCAATTCATCGCCCGTCCTTGCAGCTGACGGGACGCTAGCTTTCTCTTCATCGCATCCTCGATACCTAAGTCTTCGAAAATACGTTCGCAGCTATCCAACCAATCCTGAACATCCGTGGCCAATTCCGTTCCGTGGAATGGCTTTCCACCAAGACTAGCGTAATTCTTGCATAGCTTGGCGAAATCGGCCCTAGGCGCCTGCACCGCTGCACCACCACCATTAGCAGCATTAGGAACTGCCCTCTGAACGTCCCTAAGCATCTCTTTCATGAAGTCAATGAACATAGTCCTCATGTCAGGAGCATTCCCATTATTGGATCCTCTACCTGCACCCCTCGTATATCGGCTCATCGTTCAATCTGTAAAAAGAAACAATTAACCATCCTCTTTGTGGTGTTAGTGCGGTGCGACTTCATCCTCGGCTATACTAATAATATATATATATATAGCTTTTGAAAACCAAAATAATCACAAATACGTGCTCTCATATACGTATTATCTCTCCTTAGTGTCTTTCACTAGGTTAACTACGCAACCTAGAGCTCTAATACCAATTGTGACGGCCCGCCCTGCACCAGCCGACTTTTCCCATGAAAGTGCGCTGTGCCAATGTCCAACTAGCACGGGACGGTCGCCAAAGAAAGAAAAGGGAATTTGAACTAACAAAGAACCTGTAGCATGTCTCACTGCGCATGGAATAAAATATAATAATAACATAACTTTGACATAAAACAGGCGAAACAGTGCATAAGCTGAAAACTAAACATCATAGCAGCGAAAAAATCCAAATACAGCTTATGTCCCACATTATCATTATTACAACTTTAAAACCGTCTCTAAAGCAAAAGAAAGGAAAGGTACACTACTAATGCCCAAAGTAGTGACCAGCAACGACACAGGGAGAATATCTATGTATATCATACGTGGGAGGCTCTTGCGTCTCCGGTACAGCTACCCGTGCATACCACCTAACATGTCTCTAGTCTGCCCTTTAAGAGCACCAGAGTAATAAGAAGAGACATAAATTCTGGGTCAGACAAAAGACTGGTATGAGCGATAAGCATCAAAACAGAACAATAGCAGGTATACTAAACCATACCTGAACCTGGACCTGCAACAAAAGAGTTAGCACAACATACCGCTCAATACTCTAAGGTGCCACTAACATATGGCACAAATAATAGGGGGATGGGGGTGCGCATGTCATAGTGAAAGAAAACAATCAAACATAGCAACCATCCTCACATCTCTCACTTAGTGCGTAAAGCATACGACATCCACCAATTTGATCACCCTATTCCTTGTTGTGATCACTTTGCCCCATGGAGTCTTGATGACACCACTGCACTGATCCATAGCCACTAGTCTTTGCTATGTCCACTCTGCCCCATGAAGTCATAACAACTCCACTGCACTGGCTCATAGCCATGCTACGATCACTCTGCCCCATGGAGTAGTAACCACCCCACTGCACTGATACATAGACTAACATCCATCTTGGTGGTGAATCAAAGCTATAGACGTTGATAACCCCTTATCACACGTCCCGCAGCAAAGTCCAATCATGAAGTTAACTCGTTGGTTCCCAACTGGATCCTGAGTTCTACTTCCTATTTGGATTTCCTTTGCATCTCGGGTTTTGGTTTTCTCCGGATCAGTTCAGGTCTTCACTTTACTTTGCTTCAGATCGTGCTCCTTGGAGTAGTCATGTTCGTGATCACCCACATCGGATCGGTTCGTGCCCCTCCATCAGATCTGGTCGTGGTTCCCCATCTGGATCGGTTCAGGTGCATCCCCCAGGCCTTTGCTTCCATCCGGGTCGGAGCTTCTGGTTCGCGGTTGGCACTTCGGTTGGTCGGGTGCTCTCTACGGATCGTGCCACCATGCTAAGGTCGGATCGGATGAAGTAGTTCGTGAGTGACATCGGTTCGGATCGGAGCTCCTTCCCTCAAGCGGGTCGGATCATGGAGCTTCCAGAGAGAGCAGATCGGATCGTGCTTTCACCCTCCGATCCGATCTAGTTCGGGTAATTTCCTGCACTTCTTTCCACGATTGTTTTACGCCATTCGACGGCGTTTGTGACCAATCTAAATTTTCTAATCAATCACAAAACATACCATACAGTCATAGCAAAATATAGAATTGACCATTAACACCAAAACGACAATTTGATAGGTTAAAACGGATCAAACATAGCCAAAAATCCCATATTTTCCCTTAAGCATGTTTAAGCAAAACTAATGATAGGATTAGTAAAACTTAACCAAATCAATCCAAACTTCTAACAGAGGTCTAAAATAATATTTTGAAATTTATCAATATTTTCCAGAGTTTAATCATGTATAAATTTGTTAATTATCACTAATTACCCTTAATTAACCATAATAGTGAGGAACTATGCAAATCACTCACCTTAGCCACAAATAAAATATCAAATCTGAAATGATTCTCTATTTGGCGCTGTTCCCAAGGCTATACAGCAGTTCTACCTCGATTCTTGTGCTAATCCGCTTTGATTTGATGTAGATTTGGCTTAATTAGCGATTAGAAGGTGATTTGGGGTGTTTTAGCAAGTGGAGACCATGGCTAAACTTGAAGGAACAAAAGTGGCAGCTGGAAAATGATAGAAACTGAATTTACTAACCCTATCAGCCTTCTCATAACCCTAATCCCGAAATGGGTTATGGGCCCACTTACTAATCACCCAAATTAGGCCCGGTTAAGCAGTTTTTCACCACCTGAAACTTGTTTCAGCCATATCTCCCAAACGGTGAGTCTGATTGGCTAATGTGACCACTCTACGGAAAGGTAAGCCATCATCCGGATCTAATTGAAGTAGTTTCAGGTCAAAACTCCTTTCAAATCAAAAGTTATGGCTGAAACAAGATCAGCTAGGGGTAAAACGGTCATTTAAAAATCGGCAAAAATCATGAATAGGGGAAATGGCCCCAATAGTTGTCTCCCAAAGTTACATGACCATACGACTTTGCATGTGAAAGAAATAAATATCCTACGATCCTTCGATGCGTAGAATGCGGGTCGTTACAGCATACCTTGAATAATGACATTTTCCCCTTTTCCTGCCGCAGTTGGGGAATTCGATGAAGAAGGAACAAAATTGATAGCATATGCTTTCACGATCTGCTGCTCTTTATGAAGTTGTGGACATCTATCCTTGTGATGTCCTACTTGGCCGCAATTGAAGCACTTCCTGTCCGCTGGCTTGGCTCGACATTTTTTAGTATAGTGGCCCTTCTTGCCACAGCTATAGCACTCAACATCTTTCTTATCCTTCTTTTTCTGACCATCCTTGGTTCGATTCTGCTTCCTTTTATTCTGAGAATTATTTTTGCCTCCACCGCTTACCTGCGGCTTTGGTCCCTTTGCAGATGTAACAGCGACCTCAGTCTTGGACTTAGGATAAAGGCTCTCTGATCTCAATGCTTTCCCAACAACCAATTCGAAAGTCTCATCAATATGGTTTATAAGCCTTTCTTCCAAGTACATATCTAAGCCAGTTATGAACTTCTCGTTTTTCTTCTCGGCGGTATCGATAAGGGAAAATCCATATTTCGATAAAGTATCGAATTCAGCAATATATTCTGAGACTGCTCTACCATTCTGCTTAAGCTCCAAAAATTTCCTAAACAATTCCAATTTCTGAGCAGCTGAAATAAACTTGTCACTGAAGCGAGTCTTAAACTGATTCCAAGTAATTTGATCCTCAAGGGTAACTGCTATAATAGCATTCGACCAATTCATATCTCGTCCTTGAAGCTGACACGATGCTAGCTTTCTGTTCGTTGCACCATCAATTCCAATCCTCGAAAATGCGCTCACAACTATCCAGCCAATCTTGAACCACCGTAGCCGATTCCGTTCTATGGAACGGCATCCCACCAAGACAAGTATAATCCTTGTTAAGCTTGGCGAAATCGGCTATAGGCGCCTACACCGCTGCACCACCACCGTCAGCGGCATTAGGAACTGCCCCTGAACATCCCTAAGCATCTCTCTCATGAAGGTAGTAAATATCATCCACATCTCAGGGACATTCCTGTCATTGCCCTTGAACCTGTACTCCTCGTATATTAGCTCATCGTTCAATCTGTAAAGAGAAAACGATTAACCATCTCCATAGTGGTGCCAGTTTAGTGCGACTTCTTCCTTAGATATACTAATAATATATATATAATTTTTGAAAACCAAAATATCAAAAATACGCGCTCTCATCTACGTATACTATCTCTCCCTGATATCTTCCCCTAGGTTAAACTACGCAACCTAGGCTCTGATACCAAGTGTGACGACCCTAGGCTTTGCAACCATTAGGTAGTGGGCTAACCTTCCGCCGTGACATACAGTGATACCTCAGAACTGATTTTACGGCCAACCTCTCGACTGCAACAACCAACCCAATCTTCCCATTTTGACGTGTAGGGGTAAGAGTCTCCTGCTCGCCACCAAACAGCCAAGCGAGAACTGCCCATCACATTCTCTAATCTGATACCAAGTGTGATGGCCCGCCCCGAACCAGCCGACATTTCCCTCGAAATGCGTTGTATCGATGTTTAACTAGCACGTGACAGTCATCAAAAGGAAAGGGATTTGAAAACTATGAATCATCGAAAACTTATAGTATATCTCACTGTGCATGGAGTAAGATACATACTTGACATAAAACAGGTGAGACAGTGCATAAGCTGAAAACTAAACCATCATAGCAGCGGAATTCAAAATACAGCTTATGATCCAAATCATCATTATTACAACTTCAAAATACTGTCTCTAAAGCAAAATAGAAAGGTACACTACTAATGCCCAAAGTAGTGACCATCAACAACACAGAGAGAATATATGTAAATAGTACGCGGAAGCCTCCTGCTCATCTCCGGACAGCTACTCGTGCATATCACCTAACCAGTCTCTAGTCTATTTGTTTACGAACACTCAGAGTAATAAGAAGAGACATAAAACTCTGAGTCAGATAAAAGTCTGGTATGAGCGATAGCAGCAAAACAGAACAAAACAATAGCAGGTATAAATAAATCATACATAAACCTGGACCTGCAACCAAAGAGTTAGCCTAACAAGATGTACAGTACTCTAAGGTAACACTAACATAAAGTGTTAAAATGGAAGTGTGTGTATCATGGTGATAGCAAACATCAAACGGAGCAATCATCCTCACACCTCTCACTCAGTGCGTAAAATATACGATATCCAACGCTTTGGTCACCAGAACCATTTGGGGCTACAACGGAACCCAGCTCCGGACATCCTTTACTACGACCACTTTTGCCATTAGGGGCACAACTTTGACCCCACTACACTGGTCCATAGCCAATGCCCCCTCTATTATAGTGAATCAAAGATATAAATATCGATAACCCCTTTGCACACGTCCCACAGCAAAGTCCAACTCATGTAGTTAATTCGTTGGTTCTCATTTGGATCTTGAGTGTTAACTTCTCATTTGAACTACGTTTGCATCTCGGGTTTTAGACATTATCCCATTTGCACTTCAGTTTCCATTCGATTCGCGATACACAAAGGGCTCGCGGTTCATGGTCATCCCCGGCTCGTGGGTCCTGTTCCAGTTCGTGGCCCTCCCTTCCTAGACTGGCTCATGGCTCGTGGCAATGGGTCGTGGCTCCAAGCTCCTGGTGGTTCATGTTGTTGCATCGGTTCGTGGAGGCGATGGTGCTCCGGCTCGATACGGTTCGTGGCTCCCTCCATCACTCGGTTCGTTGCCGAGGTCTTTCATGCAACTCATGAGTGGGCGGTTCGTAATGCTTGTTCACGGACGGGTCGGGTCTGACCAATTTCTTTAACTTTTCCAGCAAGTTATTTACGCCATACGATAGAGTTTTCGACCACTCTAACTTTGCTAAACAATCACTAATCATACCAAACAGTAATAGCAACATCTAGAACCAACGACAAGCATCAAAACAATAATTTAACATGTCAATATGGATCAGACATACACAAAACCCATGTTTTCCCCTTAATCATGTTTAACCAAATCTAACATTAGGATTAGCAAACTTAATCCAAATTATTATCAGAGCCATAAAATAATATTTAAGAATTTTTACATATTTTCCCATATTTTTCTAAATCATAATTTCGCTAATTATCACTAATCGCCCCTAATTAGCCGTAATTATTGTAAAAACATGGTAATCGCTCACCTTAGCCACAAATGAATTCTTAGATCTGGAACTCCAATGATTTGGGTCGAATTCCTATGTATAGCAACAGCCCTATCTCTGATTTGTTGCCAATCCGCCTTGATTTGACATAGATTTGCTTAATATGTGATAAAAAGGTGATTTAAGAGTGGTTTAGAAGATGGAGGCTATTGCTCGAGTCCGAGAGAGGTTAGTGGCGGCTAGAAAAATGAAATGTTTTCCCAAACCCTTTCAGCCCTCCATAACCCTAATACCGAAATGGGTTATGGGATCAACTGCTAATCACCCCGTTAAACTCAATTATGCTGTTTTTCATCTTCCAAACATAGTTTTAGCCATATCTCCCAAATGGTAAGTCTGTTTGATCAATATGACCACTTTAGGGAAAGGTAAACTATCATCTGAATCCAATGGAAGTGGTTTTAGGTCAAAACTAAGTACCAATCAAAAGTTATAGGTGAAACAAGATTCACCAATGGCAAAACGGTCATTTAAAATTCGGGAAAAATAATGAACATGAGAAATGACCCCAATAGTCGTTTCCCAAAGTTACACGATCATATCACTTCGTATGAAAATAAAATAAATATTCTACGATCCTCCGATACGTAGAATGCAGATCGCTACATGTATGTTATGCATTGCACTAGATCCGACATCGCACATACTATAAGTGTATTGTTTCGATTTACGATTAATCCAGGTTTCGAACACTAGAAAGCCATTTCTAGAGTTTTAACTTATTTGAAAGGAACCATCAATTATGGTTTATCTTATAAAGGATATCCTGCTGTAATAGAAGGATATAGTGATGCAACCTGCAGGAACAATGTAGAATCCAATTCCAAGTCTATGACCGAATGGATATTTACATTAGGAGGCGCTGCTGTGTTTTGGGATCCCAAGAAGAAGACCTACATACCTGATTCAACTATGTTGTCAGAATTGATTGCATTAGCAGATGCATGTAAGGAAGCAGAATGGCTTAGAAATTTATTAATGGAAATCCCATTGTGGAATAAGGCATCTCCAGCAATCTTGATTAACTGTGATAATCAAGCAACGATATATAATGTCTCCAATAAGACATATAATGGAAAGTCTAGACATGTGAGCCTAAGACATCAAATGGTTAGACATTTACTTAAAAGCGGAGTTATAACTGTCAACTACATAGAAATGAAGAAAAACTTGGCTGATTCACTTACAAAAGGTCTTCCAAAGACTATGGTATCTATAAAGTCAAAAGAAATGGACTAAGGTCTGTGAATGAAGATTGATCATCCTTAACAGAAACCTAACTTGTGTCTTGAAAATGATAGACAAAGTTCAATGGGTACCAACAAGTTAAGAGTATGATTATGGAACACCAATTCAAAAATCCCAAAATATTTAGTGTTGGATTCTGCAAGAACAAAGGATTGATAAATATCCTTAATAAGTCTGGAAACCTTAAAAGGTGTATACCAGAAACACCTTAAGAGACTTACCTATATGAGTATGGAAATCATGTTGTTTCCTAGGAAAGTAAGACCACTTTTTAAAGTAGACTCATGAACCAGGATTAAAGCACATAGCCATTAACGTGTTGAGCAATACAGAACACTCTAACTAAGGAAATCAACATGTATGATTGTTCCAGTTTTATCACTAAGGGATACTTGGTTCAAGATTTGTTCAACATAGAATCTCGATAGAACTCTGAATGGTTTACACTAAGTAATGCTTCAAATCCAAAAGATACCTTTTATTATGTGTTATTTCCACGATGATGCAAAATTTGATCTAAGAACTACATAGGCTTGATCCCACTTGGGTATGTAGGAAGTCACACTAGTGATTCAGCCGTCCGCTTTATTTATTTTCTTTATATTTTGAAAATTAGGGGAGATTGTTAGAAAATTTTCAAATTTATGTTTTGGAGAGGTAGGGGGAGGGGTTGTTTTTGAAGAGAGAAGAAATATGGAAGAAGGAATGAAGAATTGTCTTTGTCCAACATCAAGAAATAAGCAAGGACTTATCTCTGTATATGTAAAGACATGATGTATTATATCAAAAGAAAGAAGAGAAGGGAGATAAGGCAATTGCATTAACATGGCACAAACATTAAATATTTAAAGGTCAAAAGATGGGCTTTGGGGTCTCCTGATCAGTTGGGCCTCAGTATACTTATGGGGTTTGTGCACTGTAGACCATTGTAAATTTTGAATTAGGCACGCAGATTTGTAACGTTTTCAGAATGTTACAAATAACGAGGTGTATCATTTCGAATTCAAACGAAGGGATGCGACGTTGTACGAACAGATATGGCCATTGCAAGCGGTCGTGACGTTTCGCTGAAAGGACGCCTCTTCGTTGTTATAAATAGCGACGCCCAGAAATGTTTCAAACTACTTCGAAACCTTCTTCTTCTTCTTCTCATCAAATCCATGAAGCCATTCAAGCGTTTCAAACGCTGTAAAATTTGTGATGCCTACAGGGTGTTGCAAAATCCAAAAAGTGTTGCAGATTTGTTCTCTTCTTCTTATCTTCGTTTTGTCTTCTACTTGCATCATTAGAGAATCAAAATCAAAGTATTCTTGATCGAATCAAAGTCGTACCAACTTTGAATCCGATATCGCTGTTCCAAGGCTTTATTGAATCCTGAAAGTCGATATTTTGATAATCCGTTTGTACCTGGTGGGTTGAACTATTGTCTGAAAGAATCTATTCCGTAGATCCTTAAAGTTTGAAGTACGACATTCATATGATGATCATCATTATCCAATAGCCTCAAACCGCAAAATCCCCAACAAATTTTCAGACAATATCTTCAATCATGGAAGGTTTGAGCGCATTACAAGTGATGAATCAGCATTTGATGAAATTGGGGCGCTTTGATGGTGAAAACTTTACTCAATGGCAAGAGATTATGAAGTTCTTTCTAATCACTGTCAAATTGTTATATATCTTGGAAGATGGATTGGAAGTTATACCGGAGGAAACTGCTGGCGAGGATGCCGCTCTGAAGGATAAATGGGAAAAGTGCAAAGAGGATGATTTTCTATGCAGAGGGCATATTCTGAATGCATTGTCTACTTCAGTCTAAAATACTCACAGGACGTTGGAAACTGCAAAGGACCTCTAGACTGCATTGGAGAGCAAGTATCGCATATCTGAGGCAAGTAATAAAAAAGTTCTTATTTGTAATTTTACGGATTTCAAAATGGTTGCCAACATGTCCATAGTTGGACAAGTGAGTGAAATCTTAATGTTGGTGAATCAACTTAAAGATGCCGGTATTGATCTCCCTAAATCTTTTGTTGTTGGAGTTATTATTTTGAGACCCCTGAATTCTTGGAATGATTATAAGAAAAAAAATTGGAATTTGTGCAAACGAATTATAATTTAGATGGTTTACAGCGTCATCTTTGTATTGAAGAGGATTCTCGTAAATGCGAACTAAATGATAATCCGCAAACTGAGTCTCATCC